>OX375884.1:32146987-32446698 GCA_947359465.1 Metellina segmentata
GTGGTTATGTCAACTGCGCTAGCAACCTTCGAGTTGTAGGCTGCTCAAGGTAGATTCCTGTCAGGTGCTTTTCTCTCTGGGTGTATTTCTCTCCTTCTCTGTCCGTAAAAACTTTCATTCTGTTTGCATGCCTATACCTTGATGCTGCATGACTATACCTTGATGTTGCTGGTCTTGTGTCTGGAGAGTCTTGTAAAGACAGAGTAAAAATTTCAACGGATTTGAAACCTGCGGAAAATTTCAGTTCAGATTGATACCTAAAAATATTATTTTCTTTAAATAAATTATTTTTTAATTGAATATATCTTCAACGGATTTGAAATCTGCGGAAATTTTTACACCAGATTGATACCTTACATCACGGAGTTGCCCGTGGTGTTGGTTTGCGAATCAACCAAGAAGCAACAATACACCACGGGCACGGGCAACGCCGGGCTAGCCACGCAGTGGCTAGTATTTTATAAAACCATTCACGCCCGGTTTAATGGAGACCATAAATTGCTTTCTTAAGAAAACACTTTATCTGTGTTTTGAAAACCGGACTGCTGTTTCATGTAAATAGTTTCTTCATGTGGTGCGTACAGGTAAGCACTTGTTTTGTCTAACTGGTCCACTTTTGTCTAACTTTGTCCACTTATAAAAACTGACTAGAATTGCGAAGAAAAAACGTATTAAAGCAAAGTTGACTACCGGAGAAAAGGTTTCATCACAAGAAATACCCTTTGTTTGTAAGTGACCTTGGGCTACTAGTCTTGCTTTGTATTGGTAGATTACTTCGTTTTCGCTACCTTTTAAGGTATGGACCCAGCGACAGCTTAATGCTTTCGCAATTTCTGGTAATTGAAATAACTTCCATACCTTGCGTTTTTCCATTATTTGCAGTTCTTTTTCCATAACTTTTTCCCAGTTTGTAGAATTTAAACAATTACATGCTTGTTTAAAACTGTTTGGGATGAAACGGGGCGAGTCTAGTCTTTCAGTATGCAAGCTACTTCCAGCTGTTTGATTAGCGGAAACTATTACTGATTTTTAGATGAAAAATCAAAAAGACTTGTTTCAAATACCAGGTTTTTAAGAAGACAATATTCCTTAATGGTTCTTAACCTTTTAGTTTCGCCCTCGGGATAGTAATGTATGTCAATTCTCGATCCATCAAAACTGGGTGAACATTTCCGTGTCCAGTTAATGTTGAAAGAAGATTGAGCTTCTGGGGTGTTTTGTCCATCAGTTTTAGTTTCGCTGGTGTTGGCTAAACTGGGGATTTCGCTTTCCGAAATTATTTCTTTCTGTTGAGGAAGAATTATTTCCGTTTGAATAGAGATCTGTCTTCCTCGTGAGTAGTAGTACGGATTACTTGATTGTCTACAGGAAATATAAATATATATATATATATATATATGGTTTTAAGACTAACTATGGGGTTTGAAACTTTTACGCGTCACGATTTTTCTTTTTTGCAAGCTTCGCATGAGGCCCTTTCAGAAGCCCTTTTACTGCTTCGTTCCTAGAAGTATTTTTTATATACTCGGCATTAATGTGAGCAAATCTTTTGTGCCACATTTCCAAATTATCGTTAGAAAAGGTTACTCTTTTAGATTTTACATTCCGATTAGGCTTATTTTTCTTTAAAAATTTAACAGAAACATTTCCACACTTAACATTTAAGTTATTACTTTTAGCATGGGTTCATTTTGTATATTAATAGATATATAGGAATATTAGATTCAGATTCATTATTTACAAATTTTTGTCTATTTCTTACAGGAAAAGATTCTACAATATGTAACCCGTTTCGTTCGTGGGCGATAAACTGGTTACCTCCTTTTTTAGAACTTCAATTTTTCTATCTTGCCCAATTAATGTTGTATCCCCTTTATTCAAACCATAACCAGAAATGAGATTTTTCGTTATTGAGGGAACATACAGGACGTTATTCAAAATAACTATTGTTTCGTCTAAACAAATCACAACATCACCTGAGCCTTTAATAGAAGTGTCTTTATCCTATATGCAGCTCCAAAGACGTCTGTCCTCTATGGGTATAAAAGTCTGGAAGAGTTCTTTAATCACACAAACATATGGTCTGTATGGGCTGTGTCAATCACCCATTTATGCGTAGTCTCAACAGTAAAGTAAGGAAGGTTGTCGTATGTCTTGGATCGTTGGAATCGCTTCACGTTTCTCGTTCTGTTGACGCTTGCGTCCATCTTGTTCTTTGGGGTGTCTTACTCCTTGGTCTTCTTTGGACTTTTGGACATCGATTTCGGAGGTGTTTCGGGATGTGGCATTCGTAACAACGTCTATCGTGCGTTAACGGATATGATCCCTTTTCTCGGTCTGGATAAAACGAACGTCCAGGTTTTGTGAATTCTATCATTTCTTCCTTGAGCTTGTCTGGCTTGTTCGGCAAGTATATCATTCAAGATCTTTGCAAAAATTATGTTTTCCTTTTTCCTCCGGTAGATTGACTGAACTAGTCCTTCATACGTGTCTGGAAGGTATCTTAATAGTTGAAACACTTGGTCCAGTTAGAACACGGGTTCAGCTGCCAAATTCAATGTTTCGGCGAAAGACGATAACTGTGTTGCAAATTGAGCAATATCAGTTCCTTTCAGTCTTGTGGACCAGAATTGATGCTTTAAGTGCATAACTCCTGCAAGCGTATCGGGTTCGAAATACATCTTCAGCTTTTTCCAGGCGTCTCTGCAATCTGAAGCTTGGTGTAGTATATTTCGGTACTTGGAAGGGAGACTAAGATAAATACACGCCAGAGCTTTTTGTCCCTTATCGGCAATCTCTTGGAACAAGACGATATCTTCCAGCTTGACTGGAATTTCCGAATCCAAAACGACTTTAAGTCCGCGTTCTATAAGAACTATCTTCATCGCAGAAGTCCAGCCAGAATTCGTATCCTCCGTCAAGACAAGAAATTTGGCAAATAGATCCAAGGGAGCCGCCATGTTGACTCCTAACTTAAAAAAAAAAATGTTTGGTTAACTAATTTGGGAAATTGAGTGCTTTGGGCATTCTTAAGGCTACTGGACCCATAACCATTTATTGGGAGCGATTTAGAAGATCGTAACCCAACAAGCAGTATATGATGCAACAGTTGGTCCGAGCATGTAACCAGTTCGTCTATAAAGCTAACTGAAAGAAGGTTGACCAAAAAAACTTAAATAAAATGTTTATTAAACTTTAAACTAAAAACACATTAAAAAAACGTGCTATCCTCCTAACAGACTGGGATAACGTGCAAGCAGTATCAATAATCAGATCAAATAGATCTGTATATCTCCCATATAGCGGATTCACATGTCTGCATATATATATATATATCCTTCTACTTCCAATCAGCCAATCAGAAAAATATATCTTGAATTGAAATAGAGGTAAATGAGTGAAAGTTGAAGTGTGTAGGTTTGATTGTATCGATGTCACGATCAATCGAAGAATATCGTAAGACACTCTTAAAGTATGGTAATTAAATAAATTAATACGTAAAAATGTATTCAGTTGTCGAGATATAAAAAGTTAGGAGGTGACGCGAAATTAGCACTTTGCCATAAAATGGCGACCTAATCGTGCCGTTAGAACACCAAAACACAACATAGTTTTACAGTTTCGAGGGTTGGAAAGTACTGGAAAATTAGGTCCGAAAGCTGAGCCTGAAGAGACATGGAATCTACTTAACTTATATAGTATTATAAAATATATTTCATGTTAAGAATTGAATTATCTAAATTTAAAATATATAAATAATAATTATCTAAAGAATCTTTCATTAATATATTATATTAGTCAACTTTATACACACTTTAGTGAGCGAGGTCTGAGAGACCCCTCCACACTAGTTACGAGACGGTCTCTCTCTCTGTGACACAGCAGTAAAAGGTAAAGGTAATATAAATTCTATCTACCATCGTACCCAGCATTTTAAACATGTATTAATTTTAAGTTTCTGTGAATGTGAACATTATACTATTTTGTGTGAAATACAAGCACATAGACATGCCTCTTTCCATATTGTTGTTTACTCTATTTTCAATAATGCTATATGAACAAATGCTTTATGACCGAGAACCTATTTGAATTATTATAATTGTAAGAATTGAACCCTATGTGCGTATAATACGATTTAATAATTCATCATATGAATAGATGTATATGCATACTTGAATATGTATATGTTCGTGTAATGAGTTAATATTATGTTAGAGATGATATACTCTATATATGAATTTATAGACACACTGAATAAAACACACACAGCATTCAGGTACCCAAATTGCCAATACTTCATAGCGGAGAGCTTATTTGAGTTCTTACAGATTTGAGATTGAAATACTATGTGCATATTACACTGTAATAGTTCAAAATTTGTGAACGCTTAGTAATATGTGCGATCGAAAATGTAATAAAATGTTATGCAGTACCTGTAATACGTGTTTGTCTTCATACTAAGTTATTTTCAAAATTAAATTATCATTTAATATAACCATAGAATATGTTGAAGATGCAAAATTTACTTACATCTTAGTTTGCTATATTATCCCATTGCAAGTTTGCTCCATTTTCTGTAAACTTTGTCTACCACAGCTAAATGTTTATTGATTTTATAAATTGTTTACAGAAAAGTCAATGGAAGTATGCTCCATTTTCTGTAAACGTTGTCTAGCAACTATTTAATGTTTATTGACTTCATATTATTTATAGAAAAGTCAATGCAAGTTAGCTCTATTTTCCGTAAACTTCGTCTAGCAATTACTTAATTTTTATTGATTTTATAAATCCTCCATAGAAAAGTTCTCTTTTCAAAATAAAACCCGTATGCTTCTATTTCTGAGAGAGCTGCAAACAAATATTTGTTATTTTACATTCGAGTTTCAATTGCACGCACTCCCGATGCAGTCTCTGAGGAAAAGCACCCTTAGAATAATCCTCGAACTCTATAATGCAAGAATTGCGAGAACTTCTGTATAATGCCCGAGCACTCGAGTTATCAAGAAAGTAAACAGCTAATTTGAGCAGACGGTGTTAGCCGAGTTTGGACGGAAACCGTCTATACAAGTCTTATCTGAAGCTCCCAAACCCGGCAAGGAGACAAACTTCAGCTCCTGTTCTGTCGCGTAAGTTATTGAAGCATAAAGCTGGTATTGTTGACTGAATACTTGAAGGCTCTTTTCCTGATTGCTGATTCTCTGGGAGAATAGCCTTTGATGACTCCCTCGTAAGTTACAATAAAAGGCATCAGTCAGCTAATGAGTTAACATCATTTACCGTTACCTTAGTAATTTGAGAAAAGTCTTTTATCCCGTGCATTCATTGTTCTTTCTTTTAGCTTGTTCTTTACACGCAAGGTGCTTTTGGCATGTTCTTTCAACGCCTTGTTTTAGTTTTGATGGGAGTTTCAAGCTCCTAGGAACTGATATAATGTGGAATTAATTTTTACTTATCTAATCATATTCAAAAAGAAAAAATGTATAAACATAGAAAACTTAAATTACTATTAGGTGAATACTTTAGAAGAATAAGTTTTGTTGCATGTAGTGTTTTAGTTTTACTCTGTGTAGATTTTAAACTTTTCTCTACGTAGTGTTTTAGTTTGCTATATGCAGTGTTTTAATTTTGCTGTGTGTAGTATTTTAGTTTAGCTCTATGTAGTGTTTTAGCTTCACTCTATGTAGTGTTTTAGTTTTGCTGCACGTAGTGTTTTAGTTTTGGTGTGCATAGCATAGTTTTGCTGAGATTTTGAGGCTCCTCGGAACAAATCTCCATGCGTGGCAAATTCATTAACTTATCATTAATAATATTGAAAACTAAAAACTGAATTAAAAAGTTACAAACTTTAATTACAATATTAGGTAAATATTTTAGTAAGGTATTATTCTAATTTGACTGTATGAAGTGATTTAGTTTTGCTGTATGTAATGTTTTAGTTTTGCTTCACATAAGTGTTTTAGCTTTACTCTATGCAGTGTTTTAGATTTGCTGAACGTATTGTTTTAGTTTTGGTGTGCATAGCGTTTTAGTTTTGTTGAGATTTTGAAGCTCTTCGGAAGTGATCACGATGTGTGGCAGATTTTTTATTTACTATTAATCATATTCAAAAGAAAAATTGAATAAACACATAGTTAACTTGAGATATAATATTAGGTAAATATTTTAGTAAGGTATAGTGCTTTAGTTTTTCTGTATATAGTGCTTGGTTTTGCCGCATGCTGTGTTTTAGTTTTACTCTACGTAAAGGTTTTGAATTTATTTTCGATGTACGCAGTGTTTTAGTTTTGCTACACGTGGTGTTTCAGTTTTGCCTTACATAGTGTTTTATTTTTGCTGAGATTTTCGACTGATATCCATGGGTGGCAGATTTTATTTACTTTACAGTAATCATATTCAAAAGAAAAAACTGTATTTACATAGAAAAATTTAATTATATTAAGTAAAACGTTTTGAAGTTAGCGTTTTAGTTTACTGATATTTTGAAGCTCCTCATAGTTTATCTCCGTGTGTGGTGACAGATGGTGTTTACTTATCATTAAACATATACAAAAGAAAAGTTGAGTAAACATACTAATCATTAATTATAATTAAGTAAATATTTTATGAAGATTGTGTTTTAGTTTTCCTGTACGTAGTGTTTTAGTTTTCTTGTACGTAGTGTTTTCGTTTTCCTGTATGTAGCGTTTTAGTTTTGCTGTCTGTAGTGTTTTCGTTTTCCTGTATGTAGTGTTTTCGTTTCCTGTATGTGGTGTTTTCGTTTTCCTGTATGTGGTGTTTTCGTTTTCCTGTATGTAGTGTTTTCGTTTTCCTGTCTGTAGTGTTTTCGTTTTCCTGTCTGTAGTGTTTTCGTTTTCCTGTATATAGTGTTTTAGTTTTCCTGTATGTAGTGTTTTAGTTTTCCTGTATGTAGTGTTTTAGTTTTCCTGTATGTAGTGTTTTAGTTTTCCTGTATGTGGTGTTTTAGTTTTCCTGTATGTGGTGTTTTAGTTTTCCTGTATGTAGTGTTTTAGTTTTGCTATATGTAGTGTTTTAGTTTTGATATATGTAGTGTTTTAGTTTTGCAATACGTAGTGTTTTAGTTTTGCTATACGTAGTGTTTTACCTTTACTCTACGTATTGTCTTAGCTTTACTGTACAGTGTTTTAGTTTTACTGTGCGTACTGTTTTAGTTTTCCTGATCTTCAGACACCTTGGAATGATCTTCGTGTATGTGGTAGAATTTTTCATTTTCTAATTTTTTTATTTGCGTAATGTACCTTTAATTTACGGAAAACGCAAGTAACGTGCGCATGTTAATTACTTTTTATTTTAATTTTCAAAATTGAGTCAATAAATTGAATAAATTTAATTCAACTCTGATACCTTTCCTAATTGTTCCATGCAGTGTTTGTACAATACTATTATAAAATATAGGTGATAATAAATATACTTTTATATGATTCACGTTCGTAGTTCTCATGGGATTTGTAGTATTAGATCGAACGAGGAAAAGCAACTATAAAAAAACATTTTAACTTTCTATGTTTCCAAAATAACTTCAGCTATATTTAGTATAATACACCCTAATTTTTATTGTTACCGCAAGTAACGTGTATGTCTGTTCATTGTGTACTCAATTCAATCAGATAATTAAATCGAATTGAGCTCTTAAACCTTTAAAAAAACGCTCCATGATATGTGTGTGTTTGTATAATATGTAAAGATAGTAAAATAAAGTTAAGATAGTGAATGTACTTTTATGAATCGCATTTGGATTTGTAGCAATCAAATAGAGAAACAGGAAAAAAGAAGAAACCATTTCTCAGAAACATTTTTATTAGAGATAATTTCTCTTTCTTAAAAACTTGAATTTATAAGTATTATAATTTACATTAATTTTTGCAGTTACCACATGTTAACTATATTTTTATTTCAAGATTGAAAATTCTGCATGGAATTTCTGAATTCCTTTTCATAATTTTCTGTTACGTAACCGTTTACAGACGTCTTATCCTAACTCGAGAATTGACAAAATTATCTCCGACAAAATTATTCCTGTACAAATAAATACACCACGGCGAAAATGTTACAATACGTCAGACAACTATTTTCAGTTTATTATTTTTTTCCACAGGACAAACTATTTTTAATTTTGCGATTTGAAATTCTAGCTTGATTAAAACTATAAGTTCTATCAATTAATTAAATAAATTTTATTGAGCTCTGAAACCTATCATACACACTTCATGAAATGTTTGTACAATATGTAAAGATTACAAGATAATCAGATTTGGATAGGAAAAATATACTTTCCTGATTTTCACATTTGGATTTTTAGTAATCAGATTGAACAACAAAGAGAAAGGAAGATCAATTTCCCAAAAATATTTTCATTAGAAGTCTCTTTCCTTATGACTTGAATAAATATTTACTATAATTTACGCCAATTTTTAAAGTTATCACAAGTAAATATTATGGTAATTTTTTTAAATTTCATATCTTAAATTTCCGAACGGACCTCCTGAATTCCTTTTTAGATCTTTCTGTACTTAACCTTTCACAGGCCTCTTGATAAATGGCCAGAATTATCTCCAACGAAGTTTTTCATAGTTTGGATAGTGAAAATATACTTTTATGATTCACATTTGGAATTTTTAATAATCAGATTGAAAAACAAAGAGAAAGAAAGATCAATTTCTGAAAAACATTTTCATTCGAAGTCTCTTTCCTTATAGCTTAAATTAATATTTACTATAATTTAAGCTAATTTTCAAAGTTATCACAAGTAAATATTAAGGTAACTATCAATTTCTAAACAACAAAGAGAAAGAAAGATCAATTTCCCAAAAATATTTTCATTAGAAGTCTCTTTCCTTATAACTTGAATAAATATTTACTATAATTTACTCCAATTTTTAAAGTTATCACAAGTAAATATTATGGTAGCTATTTTTTATTTCATATCTTAAATTTCCGAACGGACCTCCTGAATTCCTTTTTAGATCTTTCTGTACTTAACCTTTCACAGGCCTCTTGATAAATGGCCAGAATTATCTCCAACGAAGTTTTTCATAGTTTGGATAGTGAAAATATACTTTTATGATTCACATTTGGATTTTTAGTAATCAGAAAGAATCAATTTCTGAAAAACATTTTCATTCGAAGTCTCTTTCCTTATAGCCTAAATTAATATTTACCGTAATTTACGCTAATTTTTAAAGTTATCACAAGTAAAAATTGTGTTAGCTATTTTTTACTTAACGACTTAAATTTCCAGACCTCCTGAATTTCTTTTCAGATCTTTCTGTTACTTAACATTTTACGGGCCTCTTATCAAATTGAGAGGACAAAAATTATCTCCAACGAAGTTTTCCCTCCACAAATACGCAGCACCGAAAATGTTAAGATAAGTCAGATAAAGCGCAGGAGGGAATTTTCATAACTGATAAAAGCGAAGGAGAGTAATTACGCGAAGATCAACCAGGGACACGCAAAAGAGGAGAAAACGTGCCATTTCCCGTGGTACGCTCCTTGGAAAAAACAGCAATTCCCTTTCAGCCCCTTCTACATAAAACAAAATCCCTCCCGAATTCAATACGCAGTTGTCAAAAATTTTTGTCGAGGCTTATTTTGAGTTTCGCAACAACTTTCGCCATTCCTCAGTTGAAGCTCTCAACTCTATACCTTTTTTGCTGCACTTTTCTTTCTACCGTCGTTTAAAACCCTGCTTGGAAACGGCGTCCACGTTTTCACTCAACGTCGCATTCCCAACCGAATCACGTACACACCTCTTTCTATCGGTGCTTTTTGAATAAATATACCCGAGACAAGTATGCGTCCGAAGCATGGCTGCTTGTTAACATCCATTCCACTAGCGTCGGTTTCCCAATAAGGCATTCTGCCCATTCAAGACTAATAACGAGAAATAATTATCTCTTTATTCTATTAGCGTTCGGTTATTGTGTGCAGTGTTCGGTTCACATCCTACACCGCCAGCTTCGGCGTGTTTAATTTTTAATTTATTCCGGGATTCCCCGAGCAAATCTTTAGAAAACGAGATATATAACGAGGAAATATTATTCTAATGAGAATTTCTGAGCGTGAAAAGCCTGGATCAAACAAATTAACTCATTAAATCAACATGTTAACAAGCGACCCAAAGCTCGCGAAACGCTCTGAAGTAAACTCAATTAAAAGGAAGCATTGGATGCATTTGATTTGAAACTAACAATGAAAATTCAGTAATTATATTTGCGTTTCCTACCTCTCATTTGTTTTTCCACGCATTTCCCTCCTAAGATGTATACGTATACCAATCAAATAAAAGTTTAGCTAAGAAAATTTTCTAGAACTGATACGCGCAGGTCTTATGCATTTAATTGAAGAAATAGTGTATGGTAAACGAATGAAACTTGACTGAATTACTGAAACCAACACAAATTTAATACGATATTTCTATGTAATATTTAAAAATTCAATACATTGATAGGGTCGGTATCGCCCCTTTGGTAATAATTGGTAATTTTTAGTTAACGTCGTACTAGAGCAACACAACGGGCTATTGACGACGGTCCGGGATCAGTCCCTTAAGGGAAAGATCCGAGGACAACACCTCGTAATTTTGAACCACGGTCAGATGACGAAGCAGCACCTGAGCTGGCACCCCACTCTCCAAACATCCACGCCAACCCAACGTGAGGACTTTCGGCCACGACAGATTTAAGGTGCGCCAGCCGCCTCTACACCATACGTTTACAAACATACATGCCCGGGCCCGGATTCGAACCAGGAACCTTCCGATCTAGAGGCTAACACATTAACCACTATACCGGTTGGTCGGCTATGCATTTAATTGAAGAAATAGTGTATGGTAAACGAATGAAACTTGACTGAATTACTGAAACCAACACAAATTTAATACGATATTTCTATGTAATATTTAAAAATTCAATATATTGATAGGGTCGGTATCGCCCCTTTGGTAATAATTGGTAATTTTTAGTTAACGTCGTACTAGAGCAACACAACGGGCTATTGACGACGGTCCGGGATCAGTCCCTTAAGGGAAAGATCCGAGGACAACACCAACGTCGTCAATAGCCCGTTGTGTTGCTCTAGTACGACGTTAATAAAAAATTACCAATTACCTAAACTTCAAGTTGCACGCACTCATTCAATCAATTCGTTTTGCTCGTCTTGAATATTTTGTTTTTAACTTTATTCACTTCAGAATTGCCATTAATAGCCCATTGCGTTGCTTCAGTGCGACGTTTATTAAATACCTACCTATCTACTTCAATTTTCAGTCTGTGGCGTATCTCTATGTGACCTTCTGACCATGGCTCAAAATTGCGAAGTGTTGTCCTCGGATCTCTCCCTGACGGGACTGATCCCGGACCGTCGTCAATAGCCCGTTGTGTTGCTCTAGTACGACGTTAACTAGAATTACACACACCTCTATGTCACCCGGAACCTTTCGATTCAAATTTGACACTTAAATATTTTGCGTTTCTTTATAACTTACGTGCAAATTTTATTTCTTGTAAAGATATGTAAGGAATATGATCATGGAGTCAGTATTTAAAGTATATCCTTCTTGAATATAAACTAAATACTTTGTAACCCTCCTAGTGGTTGTCTCGAGGAGGTCAAATTGCTAAACGTTTACAAAAAATAACAATATTTCTTGCAAAAGATAGGTTAATGAATATGATTGTGGAATCAGTATTTAAAGTATATCCTTCTTGTATACAGGGTGATTCTACGGTCATGGGACAAACTTGGAGGGGTGATACAACTTATTAAAATATAGATTTTTCGTATAGGAATATATGGTCGGAAGTGACGCGTGGAGGCACGAATGCAAAATATGAGACATCAGCAGAAAAACATTGTTTATTTACAACATCATTGCAAAGTGCTTCTTTGCAGCAATGCCGACCAACCGGTATAGTGGTTAAGGTGTTAGCCTCTAGATCGGAAGGTTCCTGGTTCGAATCCGGGTCCGGGCATGGATGTTTGTAAGCGTATGGTGTAGAGGCGGCTGGTGCACCTTAAATCTGTCGTGGCCGAAAGTCCTCACGTTGGGTTGGCGTGGAAGTTTGGAGAGTGGGGTGCCAGCTCAGGTGTTGCTTCGTCACCTGACCGTGGTTCAAAATTACGAGGTGTTGTCCTCGGATCTTTCCCTTAAGGGACTGATCCCGGACCGTCGTCAATAGCCCGTTGTGTTGCTCTAGTACGACGTTAACTAAAAATTACCATTACCATTACCATCTTTGCAGCAGTGTTTCAATAAATGCTCAAAATTTCGACCACCAACAGTAATACAAACTTAGCAGCTGTGATTGGCTGGTAATGCTTTGGGTAGAGGGCAGTACTGTGCCTGGCCATCTGTGATGTAATGCATCTGCGGGAAAACGTCATTTGCAACTGTACTGTAGGCCGTGATGGGAGATTTTACAAATAGTGAAATTTATTTTAAACATGATTATTCGGAAATTTACTGTGAGCATTTATTGTAAACATTGCTACAAAGAAGCATTTTGCAAGGATGTTGTAATTAAACAATGTTTTTCATATCATGTGTCATTTTTACGCGTTACTTTCGACCGTACATTCCTATACGAAAAATGTATGGTTTAGTAAGCTGTACCACCCTTCAAAGTTTATCCCATGACCGTAGAATCACCCTGTATAGACCATATACTTTGTAGGAGGTCAAATAGCAAAACGTTTGCAAAAAATAACAATATTTCTTGTAAAAGATAGGGTAAGGAATATAATTGTGGAATCAGTATTTAAAGTATATCCTTCTTGTATACAGACTAAATACCTTATAACCCTCCGTGATTGTCTCGAGGAGGTCAAATAGCAAAACTGCTTATATTTATGGACGAGATATCTCGTCATTAGAAGAAAACTGATCAGATGTTTATCTTATCACCATCTGAAACTCTGCAATATCTTGATGACATGATGTATCGTAATCACCAAATTTGTCAGATCTGAGCGACGTCTCGTCGAAACAACTTTGCGATTAAGTGAAGACAGCCGTACCTTTTTCATATTTTTTACATCTAGGTGATACGCTTGACAGTGGATTTTATACTGTTAAAAATTCAAAGATTGAATTTTAATTTATCTGAAGAGTTACTTCTCAAACGATGTATTTTTAAATTGTTCTTTCTGTTTGTATGATGTTTAAAAGGAAAAAAATGGTACAATATAAAGAGAAATTCTACAAAGATTTGGAGCAAGAAAAAATATAATTTTCTCATTTAAGGATATACACTTGGCACATGATTTTAATGAAGTGTTAGAAATACATCGTACGAATTTTAACCTATCTGAGGAGAAAAAAAATAAGGTAAGATATATATTATTAACTTCACTGCTGCACCTTTGTATCAAACGAACTTGTTTTAAAGTCCAATCTCGCTGAACATAAGCCATCGCATAAAAATGAGATTGGATGATTTAATCAAGTGTTTTTGACGAGACATCTTGTCCGTCAAATCACCAACTTGCCTCAGTTTCGGTAACGCCAGTCACATCGAGAATCACTAGAAGAGTAGCGGCTACAATTACTAGCAAATGGCTACGAACCTATTTTTAATTTGTGTCGAATGCGTTATTTAGGTATTCTAAGAGCATGTGTTATGCTTGAGAATGTAGAATCCCAAGACTAGTCACGAACATGCCGTAGTTTCGGTAACGACAGTCACATCGCGAATTACTAGAATAGCAGCGACTACTACTAACAAATGGCTACGAACCTATTTTTAATTTGTGTCGAATGCATTATTGGGTATTCTAAGAGCATGTGTTATGCTTGAGTATGTAGAATCGCAAAACTAATCATAAACATGCCGCCGTTTTTGGTAACGCCAGTCACATCAGGAATCACTACAATAGCAGCGACAACTACTAACAAATGGATACGAACCTATTTTTAGTTGGTGTCGAATGCATTATTTGGGTATTTTAAGAGCATGTGTTATGCTTGAGAATGTCGAATCCCAAGACTAATCACGAACGTGCCGCAGTTTTTGGTAACTCCAGTCACATTGGGAATCACTAGAATAGCAGCGACAGCTACTAACAAATGGATACGAACCTATTTTTAGTTGGCGTCGAATGCATAATTTGGGTATTCTAAGAGCATGTGTTATGCTTGAGTATGTAGAATCGCAAAACTAATCATAAACATGCCGCCGTTTTTGGTAACGCCAGTCACATCAGGAATCACTACAATAGCAGCGACAACTACTAACAAATGGATACGAACCTATTTTTAGTTGGTGTCGAATGCATTATTTGGGTATTTTAAGAGCATGTGTTATGCTTGAGAATGTAGAATCCCAAGACTAATCACGAACGTGCCGCAGTTTTTGGTAACTCCAGTCACATTGGGAATCACTAGAATAGCAGCGACAGCTACTAACAAATGGATACGAACCTATTTTTAGTTGGCGTCGAATGCATAATTTGGGTATTCTAAGAGCATGTGTTATGCTTGAGAATGTAGAATCCCAAAAATAATCATTAACATGCCGCAGTTTTTGGTAACGCCAGTGACATCGGGAATCATTAGAATAGCAGCGACAACTACCAACAAATGGATACGAATCTATTTTTAATTTGTGTCGAATGCATTATTTGGGTATTCTAAGAGCATGCGTTATGCTTGAGGATGTAGAATCCCAAGACTAATCATCAATATGCCGCAGTTTCGGTTACGCCAGTCACATCGGGAATCCCTACAACAGTAGTGACAACTACTAGCAAGTGGCTGCGAGCCCATTGTCCCCAATCGTCAAAACTCGCGTCAAGTCGAGGAGCGATCGCCGGAATCTTAATAAGATCACTTGACAGCCTATGAATCAGCAGGAGACGGAGATCTTAATAACTTGCAGACTGCGGAATTGCAGCACCCTCTTTGATCCGCTCCGTGTTAGGCTCTCTGTACGGATTTTGAAGCCTCTCATATTCCGGCATTCCGACGAAACCCTTCTTTAATATGGAGATTTTGGTGCGATACGCGAGTCTCCCTAACCCCCTTTCTTAACGTTATTTGCATAGCGGGGATTCCCCTACTCGCATGGAGATCGGAACGGTACATATACTTCCAGTCCGGCACACAAGAGGAGGCATGATTGGAAGGAGTGTGCTAAGCTGGATTGAAGTGCAGATTGGAGCTCTCTCTCTCTCCCTCATCCGAGCACCTAGGTTTAAGGAATGCTCACCATTCACTCCTGGACATCCTCCGAAATCGAATGTTGAAGAAGACGTGCTTCACATTCTGAGGAGGCTATGCGAGTCAAAATGCATCTGGGTTTTAATTCGTCAGATTTTGCGAGGCTGCGTTTTTTTTTTTTTTTTGCCGTGACGGTTCTCACTCAGTGGAGCTGTTGTTTTTGGCGTTTGGTCGGTTGTTTTGGGGTTTTATGGCGCAAGGGCCATGTTTGGCCATGCTGCGCCATACAAAAGACATTCAATACCAAGTAATATACAGCGTGTTTTTTGCCCTGACGTTTCTCACTCAGTGTAGCTATATTTGTGGCGGTTGGTTGTTTTGGGGTTTTATGGCGAAAGGGTCATGTTTGGCCATGCTGCGCTAGACACGACATTGAATACCAAGAAATAGACAGCGTGTTTTTTTGCCCTGACGGTTCTCACTCAGTGGAGCTGTTATTTTTGCAGGTTGGTTGGTTGTTTTGGGGTTTTATGGCGCAAGGGCCATGTTTGGCCATGCTGCGCCATACAAAAGACATTCAATACCAAGTAATATACAGCGTGTTTTTTGCCCTGACGTTTCTCACTCAGTGTAGCTATATTTGTGGCGGTTGGTTGTTTTGGGGTTTTATGGCGAAAGGGTCATGTTTGGCCATGCTGCGCTAGACACGACATTGAATTCCAAGAAATAGACAGCGTGTTTTTTGCCCTGACGGTTCTCCCTCAGTGGAGCTGTTATTTTTGCAGGTTGGTTGGTTGTTTTGGGATTTTATGGCGCAAGGGCCATGTTTGGCCATGCTGCGCCATACAAAAGACATTCAATACCAAGTAATATACAGCGTGTTTTTTGCCCTGACGTTTCTCTCTCAGTGTGGCTATATATGTGGCGGTTGGTTGTTTTGGGGTTTTATGGCGCAAGGGCCATGTTTGGCCATGCTGCGCCATACAAAAGACATTCAATACCAAGTAATATACAGCGTGTTTTTTGCCCTGACGTTTCCCTCTCGGTGTAGCTATATTTGTGGCGGTTGGTCGTTTTGGGGTTTATGGCGCAAGGGTTATGTTTGGCCATGCTGCGCTAGACACGACATTGAATACCAAGAAATAAGACAGCGTGTTTTTTTGCCCTGACGGTTCTCACTCAGTGGAGCTGTTATTTTTGCAGGTTGGTTGGTTGTTTTGGGGTTTTATGGCGCAAGGGCCATGTTTGGCCATTTTGCGCCATACAAATGACATTCAATGCCAAGTAATGCACTGCGTGTTTTTTGCCATGATGTTTCTCTCTCAGAGCAGCTATATTTATGGCGGTTGGTTGTTTTGGGGTTTTATGGCTCAAGAGCCATCTTTGGCAATGCTGCGCCAGACACGACATTCAATACCAAGAAATAACGTGTTTCTTGTTCTGACGGTTCTCACTCAGTGCAGCTGTTTTTTTTTTTGGCGATTGGTTGTTTTGGGGTTTTTGGGCACAAGGGTCTTGTACAGCCATGCTGTTCCAGACACAAGACATTCAATACCAAGTGATAGACAGACACACACAATGAACATTTTACTGACACGGAAAAGAGAAATAGACCCAGGGAGGAATGCACAGTTTTTTGGCGAAGGAAAGGTGATCGGGAAGATAATTTTTTCGGATAAGCTAATAGTTCAGAAATGCAATGAGGAGTTTGTAGATCTTTGAGTTTGTAGAAAAAAATGACCATTTATTACTTAAAGTAACCTTTCATCCTTTTAAAGTAAAGGAGCCGAGTCTTTTTCCAGCATTGCACTGGCGGGGCGTGGAAGTTTGGAGAGTGGGATGGCAGCTGATGTGTTGCCTCGTCATCTGACCGTACTTCAAAATTACGTGGTGGTGTCCTCAGATATTTCCCTTGGGGGAATTATCCCGGACCGTCGTCAATAGCCCGTTGTGCTGTTTCAGTACGACGTTGATTAAATACCTACCTACCAGCATTGCATTACCATAACTTTTTCAATGCGAGGTCTAATTAAATCGAGGTCGATCAAACGGTGACGACGTTTAAAGTATTCGCGGAATGCAATCACTTCTATAAGTTATATGGAGAGTGTGGTGCGAGCTCGGGTGTTGATTCCGTAATCTGATCGCGGTTCAAAAGAACGAGGTGATGTCCTCGGATCTTTCACTTAGGGGATTTTTCACGAAACGTCGTCTATAGCCCGTTGTGTTGCTCTATTACGACGTTAAATAAAAATTACCATTTATTACTTAAAGTAACCTTTCATCCTTTTAAAGTAAAGCTCCCTTTTGTAAAAAATCATCCGTGGTTCAAAAATACGTGGTGTTGTCCTCGGAACTTTCCCTTAGTAGATTGATCCCGGACCGTCGTTCATAACCAGTTGGGTTGCTCTGGTAAATTAAAAATTACCATTCTTGAATATAATTATCATTCAATTATTACTTAAAGTAACCTTTCATCATTTTAAAGTAAAGCTCCCTTTCGTAACCTTTCATCCTTTTAAAGTAAAGTTCCCTTTCGTAAACTTTCATCCTTTTAAAGGTAATTGGTAATTTTTAGTTAACGTCGTACTAGAGCAACACAACGGGCTATTGACATCCTTTTAAAAGAAAGCTCCTTTTCGTAAGCTTTCAATCCTTTTAAAGTAAAGCTCCCTTTCGTAATCTTTCAATCCTTTTAAAGTAGAGTTCCCTTTCGTAACCTTTCATCCTTTTAAAGTAAAGCTCCCTTTCGTAATCTTTCAATCCTTTTAAAGTAAAGTTCCCTTTCGTAACCTTTCATCCTTTTAAAGTAAAGCTCCCTTCCGTAACCTTTCAATCGATCCTTTTAAAGTAAAGTTCCCTTTTGTAACCTTTCATCCTTTTAAAGTAAAGCTCCCTTTCGTAACCTTTCAATCCTTTTTAAGTAAAGTTTCCTTTCGCAACCTTTCATCCTTTTAAAGTAAAGTTCCCTTTCGTAACCTTTCATCCTTTTAAAGTAGAGTTCCCTTTCATCTTTGATTCCACCATGCGCATTATAAACTAAATTACGCAAAGTAGAATTTATATCCCACCATCTAGCATTATCACTCACATCGAAAAAATGAGCACGTCCTAAGCATGCGGAAAATGGCCCATCAAAAATCCCCTCCTGTCATTCAAACCATGTCGATCACATCGTTTAAGCGAATGGACACGTTCGAAGCAGGCTCCGTTCATTTTTACAACTAGTAATCAAGAAGTTTCATTTTCGCGGTTCAAGATTGATAAAAAGTGGCCGATTTCTTAAGATTTAATTCAATCGTCGCATTTGATTCAATAAACAAGTCTCATTTGGGCCTCTCGCTCTAGTCATCATCAATTTGCCCGAGATCTTAAATTACTAATTCTTGCAATGCATTACCGGTATTCCTTTCCAAATGACCGCTTTGCTCGGATGGGAAAAAGTTTGATGGTTTAAAGGCGTGGCCACTTGATAGCATGGATGAGTAATGGTAGCGACTAGCATATCGACTAAGGTGTCAGTAGTCTCTTTGCTGAGCAATTTTTTTTTTACTTTCGCGTCCCACGATTTTTTTTCCTGGAGAGGGTAGAGGGAAAAACGACGATTTTTTTAGCAACGACCTGTTGATTCTCGACGCAGCGACAGATGGCAAAATTTTTTAATAAGAACCGTGCGTTCATTAGTTAACGTCACGCAAATGCTTTTCAGAATGCGATGTATATTGATGGTTAGTTTGGATTTGATTTATACTCGTTTTCCGATAGTTATGTTGATGTAGCGTTGTTTCCGTGGAAGACCAGAGGCACGGCATCTAATAACAATAATAGGGCCCGAAGACCGTCGTATACAAAAGGGGTTGGTGCACGTTAAATCTGTCGTAATCTCAAATGTTCTCACGTTCTTGTGGTGTGGGAGGTTGGAGATTAGAATGCCAATTCAGATGTGACCTCGTCATCGAATCGTGATTCAAAATTACACGGTGTCCTCGATCTTTCCCTTCGGGAGTTGATCCCGAACCGTCGCCAGTAGCCCGTTGCGTTGCCCCATTCGCGTCACTACTTAAAATATCTACATAGGTAGGTAATTTGGTAGTTTTTTATTAACGTCGTACTAGTGCAACACAACGGGCTATTGACGACGGTCCGGGATCAATCCCTTAAGGGACCCGAGGACAGCACCTCGTAATTTTGTACCGCGGTCAGATGACGAAGCAACACCTGATCTGGCACACACACACACACACACACACACACCCCACTCTTTAAACTTAAACATCAACCCAACCCTACATAGGTAGGTATTTCAATTAACGTTGTACTGGAGTAACACAGCTTGTAATACCTTACCTAATAATAAAAAATTAAAAATTCAGTTGCAAAAGAATTATAGACGTGGAATGAAAAAGGTTGTTTTTTAAAGTAAATCTAAGTGCGACGGCATTATATACTATGCGCTAAACGAGATATATTCAAGTAAATCTTAGCAGCCGTGCTCCGGCACATACTATCCGATTTGAATTCAGATGTTTCAGCGTTTCACATTATGTTTTTGGCACACAAAAATATTGATTTTTATTGAAACTATCAAAATCTCTTAGAATTTTATTGATTTATTGGAAAATTGATCCAATCGATGAGAAGTCACAAGCAGAAATACATTGATAGGTAATGGTAATGGTAATTTTAGTTAACGTCGTACTAGAGCAACACAACGGGCTATTGACGACGGTCCGGGATCAGTCCCTTAAGGGAAATATCCGAGGACAACACCTCGTAATTTTGAACCACGGTCAGGTGACGAAGCAACACCTGAGCTGGCACCCCACTCTCCAAACTTCCACGCCAACCCAACGTGAGGACTTTCGGCCACGACAGATTTAAGGTGCACCAGCCGCCTCTACACCATACGCTTACAAACAACCATGATTGGACCCGGATTCGAACCAGGAACCTTCCGATCTAGAAGCTAACACCTTAACCACTATACCGGTTGGTCGGCGAGAAATACATTGAATGCAGTTTACGCAAATAGCACCTCGTCAGCTTTCGATTAACACTGAAGTGAATACTGAATTTGTCGCTTTCGTATATTTACTACACTTAATTGGTAATTTTTTAGTTAACGTCGTACTAGAGAAACACAACGGGCTATTGACGACGGTCCGGGATCAGTCCCTTAAGGGAAAGATCCGAGGTAATTGGTAATTGGTAATTTTTTAGTTAACGTCGTACCAGAGCAACACAACGGGCTATTGACGACGGTCCGGGATCAGTCCCTTAAGGGAACGATTCGAGGACAACACCTCGTAATTTTGAACCAAGGTCAGATGACAAAGCAACACCTGAGCTGGCACCCCACTCTCCAAACTTCCACACCAACCCAACGTGAGGACTTTCGGCCACGACAGATTTAAGGTGCACCAGCCGCCTCTACACCATACGCTTACAAACATCCATGCCCGGACCCGGATTCGAACCAGGAACCTTCCGATCTAGAGGCTAACACCTTAACCACTATACCGGTTTGCTACACTTAAATAAAAACTATACGCTAACGAGATGTATTCAAGTAAAACCTTTCGGCCGTGCTCCGACTCAGCCTACACGATTTGGTAATGGTAATGGTAATTTTAGTTAACGTCGTACTAGAGCAACACAACGGGCTATTGACGACGGTCCGGAATCAGTCCCTTAAGGGAAAGATTCGAGGACAACACCTCGTAATTTTGAACCACGGTCAGATAACGAAGTAACACCTGAGCTGGCACCCCACTCTCCAAACTTCCACGCCAACCCAACGTGAGGACTTTCGGCCACGACAGATTTAAGGTGCACCAGCCGCCTCTACACCATACGTTTACAAAGATCCATGCCCGGACCCGGATTCGAACCAGGAACCTTCCGATCTAGAGGCTAACACCTTAACCACTATACCGGTTGGTCGGCTACACGATTTGAATTCAGATGTTTCAGTGTGTTTCGGTAATTGGTAATTGGTAATTTTAGTTAACGTCGTACTAGAGCAACACAACGGGCTATTGACGACGGTCGGGGATCAGTCCCTGAAGGGAAAGATCCGAGGACAACACCTCGTAATTTTGAACCACGGTCAGATGACGAAGCAACACCTGAGCTGGCACCCCACTCTCCAAACTTCCACGCCAACCCAACGTGAGGACTTTCGGCCACGACAGATTTAAGGTGCACCAGCCGCCTCTACACCATACGTTTACAAACATCCATGCCCGGACCCGGATTCGAACCAGGAACCTTCCGATCTAGAGGCTAACACCTTAACCACTATACCGGTTGGTCGGCTTCAGTGTGTTTCACATCATGTGTTTGGCACACAAAAATATTGATTTTTATTGAAACTATCAAAATCTCTTAGAATTTTATTGATTTATTAGAAAATTGATCCAATCGATGAGAAGTCACAAGCAGAAATACATTGAATGCAGTTTACGCAAATAGCACCTCGTCAGCTTTCGATTAACACTGAAGTTAATACTGAATTTGTCGCTTTCGTATATTTACTACACCTAAATAAAAACTATACGCTAACGAGATGTATTCAAGTAAAGCCTTTCGGCCGTGCTCCGACTCAGCCTACACGATTTGAATTCAGAAGTACCTGCGTTTTTCACCATCATGTGTTTGGCACACAAAAATATTGATTTTTATTGAAACTATCAAAATTTTAGATTTTTATTGAACGCTTCAATTTTTATTTCTGTGAGAGTGTATAAATGTCCCAGCGAAGAGCTTAACATCAGGCCTTAACACGGCTCTGCATAACGATGTTGATACTTTGCATTAAATTAAAAATTAATTAGGCAATTAAATCGAAATAATTTTATTTTACATTGATAAACACAAGCTTTCGTTTGATGGCATTATGCAACTACTTTAATTCCGAAAGCTTGCTTTTGAAAAATATGTTCTTGCTGAAATATGAGGTTTAAAATTTAATGAGGGATAGAGACTTAGCATTAGGTTTCTGGAAATTCAGAAATTTTTGCTGTCAGACAAAAACAGGAACTTCAACAAGGAGTGCATAATTACGTTACCTAACTGCTTGCGTTTCCATTTATAGCACATTAGAAGACATTTAAGCTTGAATTTGAACTATATAAGATGTTTATCTAATATAATCTTGTATTTTGCATCTGTAACAAGGATTGTTATTTGTATTAGGTCAAATCGTGTGTGTGATTGCAGCTTTTAATGAGAATGCTCATTAAAAATGTACATTTGCTGTCAAATATAGTTGATGCGATACTCGAGAAGGATACGAAAGCAAATCCTTTATTGGTTTTCTTGAGAATATTTCGTTTAAAATAAATACAATTATTATAGTCACTTTAATTATTCACTTGAATATTTACATATTCATTATCCAGTTAATAGAGCGGTGAACTATAAATGTGAGACTGGCTCACTGAAAACCAATCTCCTTCATCGAAAATTCGGGATCATTCTTGTTTGATTTTTTTGTAGTTTTAATTCCGTATAGAGTTGTCAAATTTGTAGGATACTGTCCACTCACATTTTTATTTGTATATATCAAATTTATACAAATAAAAATGTGATAAAATCAAATTATTTTACTTTTTAGAACTGTTTAAGGATTAATCATAACTTTAACGAGTCAGAAAATAATATATTTTTATTAAAAAATTGCGGAAGGAAAGAAATTATCGCTCCTGTTAAAAGAATGATCTAACTCCGCATTTAATCCATCAAGATAATGGCAATTTTTTTGATAATTGTGGAATCAAGATATAAATATTCTTCTAGTGGCAAAATTTCTCGTCCAAGGTCTGGTCAGTTTTGCTAATGGCCAAGATATCGCTTCGAGACTATCACCAGTAAAGTTAAATTCTTCAATTGTAAATAAGTAAAGGAGTTTGTTGAATGATGGAGCTACTATCCGTTGATTTACAACTGTCATAGCACCAGCCTCTGCTCTTGCAAGGACCACAGAATAAACAGAAATGCTGAAATCAGAGTGGCGAATCAAGGGAATTAATTTCAATGTCTAAATGCACCTGCATTGCACAGAGAACATTCAAATAACTCAAGTATTTATTAATTCTTTCGCATACATCTGCTCTGAAATCAGCGTCATTTATGTAGAATCGGAAATCGTTTCTCGCGAGGAATAATGTCCATGACCTCAATACACAGCAATATGAGTGCTTGCACGTGTGAGGCTCCAGAAATTAACGCAAATGAGCGGTTTTATGAAATCTATATATGTGTGTTATTCCAAAATGTGAGACGATTCTTTTTCTGGAAGCTGAGTTCTTCAGTCGAGCAGATTCGCTCGCTATTGTCCGCGGTTGCGTTCCCGTGACATCGTAAAACAGAAATGATTTTTTTATATATGTCATTGTAAATACCTCACAATCATTCAGAATAAGTAAATATTGATCAAAGTTTTATCGTTTTTCTGACTATTGAATCATACTCCACCGAGCCAATACAATATATATATCTAGGAAACTAATTTCAAGGTTGAAATGTATTCATAATACACGTGGACATTTGAATAATTATTCAATTTTTGGAAAAAATTCTCCACAAACATCTGCTTTTAAATCAGCGTGATGTATCAAGAAAACGGATTCCAATGTTCAAAATTTATCCGTAAAGCACGTAAATATTTATATATCGCTACATCTTTTTTTGATAAAAAATATTTCAAACATTTGTTCTGAATCAACATAAATCAAGGATTTCAAGATACAAGTGCACCTGCCGCACACATACACATATAAATAAGCACAAATGTTTTCATAAGCATCTGCTTTGTAACAGCGTGTTAAATCAAGGAAGATGATTTAAGGTTTAAATACTCGTAAACATTTATATAATGCTACAATTTTTCAAATTTTTTTAACAAGTATCTATTAAAATTAGAACAATCTTTGTCTTCTCAAGTATTTTCTGGGGGCTTCAGTTACTAAATCTATGAATACTTGTCGAGTTGACGCGAGCAAACCATAAATCATTCTTCGTAAGAGCATTTTTGTTTCTTTATGGCTGTTCATTATTTACGAGATTCGGGTTGAGTTTTGACGCAGGAACTCTGATAAATTAAGTTCGGTAGAGCACTCAAGATAACTGACAGTTTAAGTGCCATTAACTTTTCCCATTGTTGACCAAAATAAAGTCTTCGCTTGTATTCCTGTATACTAGAGTAGCATGCAAAGAATGGTGCGGAAAAGTTTGTGCCGTTTGACACACGGGGACAGACCCAATCGTCACTGAAGTTTGTCAGTTATCGATGATGGTAGTTTGAGCTGTCAGCAGCGAATAACACACTGCGCTCCAACCATACCGACATTGCTAAGGCCCATGGTAGTGGTTTTTCGAATGTTTAAATAGTGAAGTGGAAATGTTTCTGCTGTTTGGATGGGGATGGGAAGACAAACAAGCAGCAATACATAATTGGATTTGCAAGATCATCAAAATTATCGATGCCCGCCATTTGGTTTTTATGGATACAAAGCCATATTAATTTTCGTTCCCTGAAATAGATACAAATGGAAACATTTCAAAGGTTTGAGGGTCCTGTTTTGCATTGTGATTGTTGTAATGAAATGCAACTAGATAAAAATTTATTGATATTGACAAATGAAATGGACATTTTAAAGTTTTACAAGCCACCTACCTGGTATGCTACTACCTGAACCGGGAGCAGAAAGGACTTAAAACTGCGATATACGTAGCAGAACAAACAAAATCTTTGCAGAACAATTTTTCCTTAATTTTATCAAACTTTTGGCAGTATTTTTTTCAATCAGCAGTTACGATGTTCTGCAGTGCAAAGCGCGCTCATTGTCACACTTTTGTTCTTTTCTAGCTACGGAACAACCTCCCAACACCAACCAAATCACCACAAACACTTTAGAAATAACACATCTTCTATGTCAATGACAAATTACTTAACTACAAAAGTTATCGACCGAATTACAAATTCTGAAAGTATGCCTTGGTCTTAAATAAAGTAAGTTAATTAATTTTGATGTGCGTTTTATTATAAATATGTAATACATATTTAGCCGATAATTGTGTTTTACGTTTATTTTTTATTTTACTGCAGTTTTCAAAATTCGGACAAAATGCCTGCAGAACAATTGTAATTGCTTGAAGTTGTGTTGCGGAACACTGAATATAATTCTGCACCTGGGCTACCTGGTACATAATAATATGGGTGTATTAATAGGAAAATTATTATTTGTGTGTGTGATACTTATCCCTCATGTTGTGGGGGCCGTGACCCATACAGAAAAAATGGCAGAACAGAATAACAAGAATATGACAGAAATTTTCAGAACAAACCACATGGAAAGCGAAGATTTTACTTCAGCTACTCAAATGCTCGTGTATGATGCATACAACTTGGAGGGTCAATTATTTTATCAACCAACCCTACAAGTGACTTCGACGAGATAACTCGTACATCAAGATCTGACCAAGTTTGTTCAGGACGAGTTATCGCATCACCGAGAAATTCCCGATTTTTAGATGATGACTAGATCAAGATCTGATCAGCTTTTTTTCTAAAGACAAGACAACTCGTCCAATTAAAACTGGTCAGTTTTTGTTAATGACAAGATACCTCGTCCACCTAAAACTGGTCAGTTTTTGTTAATGACGAGATACCCCGTCCACCTAAAACTGATCAGTTTTTGTTAATGACAAGATACCTCGTCCACCTAAAACTGGTCAGTTTTTGTTAATGTCGAGATACCTCGTCAAGACAGCCACCAGGAGAGTTGAAGGATGCCGGACTTCCATGGCCGTTACTCAACTGACAAGGAGGAATTACTATAATTTAAAAGTCAGTAAAAAAGTTAAGACTGAACGAAAATCAATTGAATCTAGATCTAAAGCCAATCTAAGCTGACAGGTCAGAGGTATTTTTACTATCCAAATCTGTATCCAAGAACATTAATCAGCGAGATTCCCCCAACCGTTTTTGGAAGAGCACCGTGACGAATCATCTCAGGTCAAGTCGCTGATTAGGAACAGAATCGAGTGGATGTAGCTGCCCATCCTTCGAAGAACACACCTGACGTATCTTGGAAGCCCGGGAGAATCGAGATTGACACCTCGCCAGACGTTCCTTGTGGGTGACCTGTGAAAAAAAAGGTTCCGATAGCAATTGATAGCTTCCCTCCTCCGTGGCCTTTCGGATCGAGTATTCATTACTGATAGCGAATCGAAAAACATAGCTCCGGACTGAGACTGACGGTCGAAGAAATTATTTTTCAGTTTGCTAGTTCTCAAGTGGTGGCAGGCTATTGGATTTCGATAACCACCTTGTCGTTAGGTTTCAAGTTTGTTTATTTTCTGATAAATATCCAATGGAACGTAAGACATGAGTAATGGCCATGCACAAATATCACGTTCAATTCAAACGTGAATTTTATCTTTTCATATTTCCTCGGGTTGGGATTTTTTTTATCTCTTTCCTCCTTGTGTTAACAACAGGCGCCGCATCTTTTTCAAATAAGGAAGAAAACCTTTCTGTGATCGTTACTGCATTCTTTTCAAAGAATAAACTTTTATCCGTAAAGGTCTTTTCGATCTATCTTTAGATCCTTTTGTTGAAGACGATGCCGAAACATTGATGAGATGATTCGGCGGTGGTATAAGTAATCCCAAGCGTTTTCCCCCTTCTACGTGCTCCTGGAGATAATTCCGATTTACAGATATTCCATTTTTATCTGCATTTGCATTTTATATTTGGGTCTCTGGTGTGGGTAGAGGCGAGATTTTCTCCCGAAAAGTACTTTTCTGATTTGCAAGACTCAACGTGTGAGCTGCTGAGTTACGAACGGAATGGCTTGTTTAAAATCTAATGTCTTAGATAATCGATGTTAAAAGGGAGAAACGCTTCTTTCAGTTCGGTGAAGAAAATCGTAATATTCTAGCGGAGTGCTTTAAATCGGCTTATACACGTATGGCGCGTTGGATTAGTTAACCAATTGATTTTCTCTTGATTCAAAGCACGTTGATTGAAAGCTCAGCGTAGCTAATGAAATGCATTGATAAAATTCGTTTTGATAACTGGATCTTGTCTTTTGTTCGCGGAAAATATTTTACCTTTCTTGACTGCGGTGAATAAATCAGTTAATATTTTTTTTCCTCTTAAGAATGAAAATGGCTAACTTGGTGAAATAATATTGATCTTCAAGCAAATACGATGTCATTTCAAATCTTCTAATAGGCGAGTTCGTCTTATAGGCACTGGTTTAGTTCCTAAAATTATTTTTGATTGTAGATTCATTTGGAATAAATTAGATATAGATTGTTGAATAGCGTACCCGGGAAGCTTTGAAATGAAATATTTACGTCCCAAAAAAGGTAGGGTGAAAAGGAAATTACTCTATGAAGAATTGACATGACTAAAGTTGGTTGTTTTGGGAGCAAATGGCCATATTTATCCATGCAGCACCAGATGGGACATATAATATCAAGTAATGGACAAACACGCAATGAAAGTTTTACTGACACTAAAGAGAGAAAAACACACTTGGAACATAAGTAAAGATAGTGAATATTTATATACAGGGTGTCCATAAAGTCTCTTTACAATTTCAAAAATTTATTACCAAGGGAAAAGAAAAGACAGATAAGTGGAAGTTATTACAAATTGAGACGTATATATTTTAAAGTTTTTTTTCCTCATTTAATACACCTCTATATGGACACCATTAGTTTTTACGAAGCACATCCAGACGGTACTAGACTTCTTACCACGTTCGCTGTAGCATACCCTCATCTATGGTGGCAATGGCAATGGCATACACGATATCTTTAACATAACCCAGTAAAAAGAAGTCGAAGGGAGGGTATCTGGTGAACGAGGTGGCAGGGAATCGGACCACCCTTTCCAATCCACCGGTATGGAAATGTTTCATTTAGGAACGTTTGAACATCCAGCACTCAATGTGGTGGTGTATCGAACAAAGGTACGGGACATCACTAATCTAAAGAAGAAGATCACTGATGTCATTTCCACCATTGATGAGGGTATGCTACAGCAAACATGGCAAGAAATTGAGTACCGTCTTGATGTGCTTCGTGCAACTAATGGTGTCCATATAGAGGTGTATTAAATGAGGCAAAAAAAAATTATTTTTACATTAATGGACCGGACAGCAAAATGTGGTGGTATAAGGGAAATAATACATGTTTTAATAGGGGGATGGTCCCCCACGTGCTGCAATTGCACTAGCACCATCGAAAGCATGAGTTACAGGAATGAGAAAGTAATTTGAGCAATGACATGTGATACAATGTATAAATGATTGAAATTACAGATCTGTAAGTCCAAAGATAACATACTGAAATAAAAAATTTGTGTATCTGCCTTCAGCTATCACAACTGCACACAGCGCGACATCGACCAATTAAGATTATGGATGTATGACTCTCTGTGAAAGGTCCTTTAGCCCAGATTCAGCGCGCTCTTCCAATTCGTCAGTAGCGACTTCTGAAGGGGACATTCGAACAACCATTTGGATCCTATGGATGTGGGACAAATCGGCTGACCGAGCAGACCAAACAAGAAGTGGTACGTGTTGATCACAGAAGAACAATGGACGATTCAGCATATCCATACGCCATGATGAACTACCCATCTGCCAAATTTCTGCTCAATACTTCTTCTTGGTGTTGCATTTTCAATGACCAGCACAGTATATAAATTCATAAATGCTATTTTTATATGCAGTTATTTACTTGAATAAAAGAAAACTTGCAGTTCCAATCTTTCTCTGTTGACTATGTAATGAGAGATTGAGAAAATGTAAGTTAAAGAGTCGCAATCTATTTACACAAAATTTCTTTATAGGTTTATTTTGTTTAGAGAGGTTGGAGACATGCGCAAATACATAAACTTACGAAAGAGAGTAAGCGTAAACCTTATTTACATCAAATGAGAAAGTAAATATTTGTTTGGATCTAGCGTTGGGGAGAACATTTCAATCTTGAGAAACGAATAAGATTTCTGCATTTTTCATATAAATATTTATCCAAGCAAGATAGTATATTTGAATAGCAATGTGTTATATACAGATTTTATATGGCTTGGATCATATTTAGAGTTGCAATTCTTATATGGCTTAAAGCTCTATTTATAAAATTTTCTCTCTAGGTTAGTATACATAACATATCGTGTATCCAATGGATTTCAGTAAATATTTCACTGACATTTTATTTTAAAGATAACTTTCAACAAAATAAAAGTGGTAAGATGTTTTATTTTGATTTAAAAACAATACACGTCAAACTAATTTATAGTATAAGAACATGGGGGCGAAATAAATTTAGGTTTGGTATAAGCAGGATGGAATTGAAATAAGACTGATCGCCGACGGCAAATGCTAGATGTAATGACACGAAATATGGAACAACGCAATACCTCGACAGGTATTGCGTTAAAAAATTATGGGTCGTGATAGCTCGGTTGGAAGAGTAACGGATTAACAAACGGAGGTTTGTGAGTTCGAATCTAATCAAAGACCATCGTGCACCAAGGCGGCTGGTGCACGTTAAATCTATCGTGGTCTCACATGTCCTCACGTTGGCGTGGTGTGGAAGTTTGGAGAGTGGGGTGCAAGCTCAGGTGTTGTCTCATCATCTGACCATGGTTCAAAATTACATGGCGAGTCGAGAATACGTTGTTTTAAATTAAGGCATTTTTGTATTCAGAGGTCCGAAAATATTTTAAGATAAAAAGCAAAGAACCAAATAGCCGAGGTGCTATCACCCAGAATAATAAAGTCAAAACTAACCATACAAGCCTTTTCCTTTCTTTAAAGATTTAATACTATCAACAATAATATCAACAATTATATAACTGATGATTAGTTCTATTTGCCTTCTACTTTGGAGTGGGTTAGTTGCATTCCCAATTCTATTATACTGCATTTGAATGTTATTTTTAAAATTGTAGCTGGGAACGAGCTAAAATTTTTATCCGACTGGGTTAGAACAGAAATCTGAACACTCTCTGTTCTGGATAACTAAACACGAACATATTTTCTTGTATTCGAACGCTACCATCTTTATTTTGAATAGTTTCAATACAAGTTTAACTGTCATTAATGTTAATAGTTTTGTTGGACGAAATAGAGAGATAGTGATACTTGATGGCGATCTTCGGGCTTAGTATTACCGATCTCCCAGCTGCTGCTGTGGTTTTGTGATTTCGTTTTCTTCTTATTCTTTTTATAAGGTTTAAAAATTGATATTGTTTTGTGTGTTTGATTTTTATTGGTATTTAAGGGAGCGTATGAGCAAATTTTTTAGGGAATGGTGCTCAAAGTAGAAAACATCATTTTGTGTTGTTTGGGTCAGGCTCCTCCCTGATTCAGGAACACTGTCATTTTTTAAAATATCTTGCAATTTTTTTACTACTCTTTAACATTTTCTTTTTAGTTTTGATATTTGTTTTAAATTTCCTTTTGTTCTTGAATTTTTTTCAGAATAGCAAAGAAACTCTATTAAATCAACATATTCTTAAAGGTAATTTATCCTCATTAACTTCAGAGAGAATCAGAAGTAACTAATATAACTTTAAACTAAAATTGATGTAATCTATCATTAAGATTTAACCGTAAATTCGATATTGAAAAGCAATGAATTCTGGAAATTCGTTGTCGATTTAAATATCAAGTGTTTTGTCATGTTTATAAAATACTGTCTTTATTATAATCGACTTAATGATTATTTTTCCTCTAGCATATAGAACGATTTATTTATTTCATTGAAATTAATACAATAATTTTCGAACCATGTGCGATAGTTGGCTACGAATAAACGTAGTCCTTTTATTACGTTTTTCGAAAGATGTTAAAATACTTCACTCGAAATCGTATATAAAAGTCCTTTACGAGAACCCGAAATCTGAGAAAGTTCCAAATCCCATAATCTTTTCTCAGCTATTGTGTCTTTTAAAACTAAATATAAACCGATGAACCGCTCTATTGTTAAAATGCATGGCCAAACAATGTTTTCTCTTGCCACCACAAGAAAGTCAGTTGGACAGATGAAAAAACTTGAAGAACCGCAAAGAGCCCAGGTTTTTTTTTCATGCAGTTTTTATTAAGAACAAATTCCTTGATGTGAAAGTTAACTCTGCGATTCGAATATTTAACTCCCACAGAAAGAGAGGATGGGAAGAGTCCACGGCAGTCGTCAGTCTAAGTTTTTCTTTATTGCCTTAAATCTCCTGGTGGTTCTCTTGATGAGATACTTCGTCATTAGCGAAACGAATAAGATTTATTGCTGGACGGAAATATCTCGTTATTAGAAGAACACTGACCAGATCTTGATCTTGTCATAATAAAAACAAGGCAACAACTTGATGACGATCTATCTTGGCATTAGCAAAATTCTTCAGATCTTGATGGACGAGATAGCTCATCCACACTAGTGGAGGGTTAAGAATTAAGAAAAAGTATATTACCACTTTCAAGTGGACAATGAATTCTGGTGTCCCTCTTCCAGGTCGACAGAGGGAGATAATTTAAGTGCTACAAAGCTCTGTATTTTTCCTCGTAGGTATTTCCAAGATAAAATTCCTCAGTAAGAAAGTTGACGCTGCGACCCGAATATATAACTTTCCTAGGATTAGAGTCGTTTTGCAATTGATGAAGGAGGACGAAGTGCCCACAGCAGTCGCAAGAGTCCGTAACCTCTATTTACTTTAAGAATAAATGGAAAGCATATATTATCACTTTCAGATACATTGTGACTTCTGGTGTCTCTCTTGCAGTTCGACAGAGGGAGAGAATTGAAGTGCTACAAAGCTCTGTATTTTTCCTCGTAGGTATTTCCAAGATAAAATTCCTCAGTAAGAAAGTTGACGCTGCGACCCGAATATATAACTTTCCTAGGATTAGAGTCGTCGAGCAATTGATGAAGGAAAACGAAGTGTGCACAGCAGTTGTAAGGAGTGTAACTTTTCTTGATTTGTATTAAGAATATATTAAAAGTATATTATCTTTCAGTGTGTGCAGTGTGATTTCTGGCGTCCCTCTTCCTGTTGGACGAAGGGAGAAAATTTAAGTACCACAAAGGCTCTGGAAATGTTAAAGGAGGACAAAGTGTCCACAGCAGTTGCAAGAGTATAATTTTTCTTTATTTGTACTAAGCATTCATTAAAAGCACATTATAACTTTAAGGACTTCTTATATCCTTCCTTGAAATTGCTAAGGTCAGATATATTAAGACTTTTAAAATATATAAATATTTTCCCATTAGAAATTATGATGCCTGTGATTGCTCTAAATTGGCGGCAAGGGGTTCAACTTACCTTAAAGAATGATGAAATGTTCGTTGGAGAAGGCTAAGCTTAACGAACCAATTTACTCACATGGTTAACGTCCTATGTCTGATGCATCAAAGGATTAAAACAATCCATGATACTTTCGTTAAAAGTGATTTTCACCCCACGAATTGGCGAAAGTTCCGAATCCCCTAATCTGTTTTCTGAACAACAATGCCTTTACAACCGAACACGAAACAACGAAACTCTCCATCGTTTAAATGTATCGCCAAGCATTGTTTGCTCTTACCACCACGACAAAGCCAGTCGGCCAGAAGGAAAAAATGAAAGTACCACAATGGTCCGTACTTTTTTCCCCCAAGAAAAAAAGTTCCCTAATAAGAAAGTTGACGCTGCGACTCGAATATTTAACGCTCCCTGGAAGGGAGCCGTTGTGCAATTGTTGGTGAGGGAGGGCGAAGTGTCCACAGCAGTCGCAAGAGGGTCTGTAACTTTTCTTTATTTGTTCTAGCTGTCGTTCCTGGGGCGCAAGTCCACTTTACGGTTCATTACTTTGCAGCATCGATCGGCCCTTTTGCTTCAATAAACGCATTTACCGATTAGCTACAATTACTTGTTAACTACTTGTACAAGTCTGATCAACGCCCTCTAGTTATGCCAAGTAGGATATTTTGCCGTCGCGCTTCATTAACTGGAATTTAAGCAATTAGCATTAGACGTTCAGTTCTAATAATTAATGAAATTGAGCGATTACTACTTTTAGCTGCTGATGAAGCTTTGAACGATATTCAAGAAGAATTACTTTTGTATCACTGAGGGCCCCAAACTATGCACTCTGGGCCCAAATACCGGATTAGGGATATGGGATAAAATGATTTGTATTGTATTGTTTTTAAGGTATCTGCATACGTTAAAAAAGCCAATTTTGACGAAAATGTGCAATTTTTTTTATTCTACTAAGAAATTCCCTGTACTTTTGTGCATATAAAACAGTTTAAACTTTCAATGTGCAACTAATAGAAAAAATGTTAGGTCAATTTAAAATTTGAACAAAATTGTTAATTAAACCGGAAGTAGCATAACGAAACCGGAACTAATAATAAGAATATTCTATTTTTATCATAATTTCTACCTTGTATCTGTTATAGTAAGTTAAAACATATAAAAATTATGTTTCGATAATTTTTGCCAGTACAATTTTTAGATTAAATTAACTTATTTGTTACAAGAATTTCGCATTATCTTTACTCTCTTGGATTTTGTTTACAAGCATTTTTCTCAGAATTACATTTTAAGCATTACCATTGAATTCCAGGAATGATAACTAAAAAAGTTATTGATGTATATTTATAAAATTTTTTATGCACATTCGAAGTAGTGTTTGCTAGTGCAAGCACTAGAATAAAATTGATATCTTTATTTTTTTTCTTATTTATGAACTTGCATTTGAACATCAATGTTGCAAAATGATCAAAAATCCTTTAACAATTTTTCAATGGGTCATGAAACCTTTATTTTTTTAAATATCTTTCTACTTCTAGAAGAAACACTAGATAACATCGTGAAGTTTACTCTGATCATGTTATTTTGCTACTAATTTAAATTGTATGCCCTGTATCATTTTTCAAAATTTCGAGAAAAAACTTCACATTTGCACACAAAATTTCACTTTTTGTAAAACATATTTTGTAAAACATATTTTGTAAAACATATTTTTTAAATTTTAATTTTTGATAGTGTAAAATTAATTTTGAACACAAATAATTATAAAAAAAAATATTAAATTGCTTCTGAATAGTATTTAAAAAAAAAGTGCTCCGAACGTACGCAGATACCTTAAGGAAAAGAAATAAGTATCTAGTTTGACTTGTAAGGTTGTCTAAGGATCCCTCAACCAACTGTTAACTGACTGAACTCAATCAGCAGATGCTTTCATGCAAGGCATTTTGGCAGCCGTTTACTCTGAATGCCAAACTTGAAAATACCTTCTTATCTAGTATGGTAGTAAAAAGTAAACTCTTGGAAGTAAAAGGGGATTTTTCACTTCCAAGAAAAGATAGCTCACTTCCTTGAAAATATTTCCTTCAAAATAGATATATTTGTTAGTTTATCAGACTACTTTTCTATTGCGCAAAACATGAGATTATATTATGTTTTCCATTTCAAAATCTCGTTTCATCACTTGCAATTCAACGCAAAACTATTTGATGGTTCATATATCTGGGAATTTTCTTTCTAGTTTTTATATATTTATATATTTTTCCTCCATTATAATGATATTTTATATACTTTCTGCACTCTGTAAAGAAGCTTAACCACGAAAGAATTCGAACATTTCTTGTGGAATTCTCCTCAAATTGTATAGCTCAGAACCTTCTTCAATAATATTCGAGTCTTATTTCATACGAACCGATTATTTCTGGAAATCAGTTTCTTTGAATTTAACATTGGTATTTTTGCTTCTAAATTCCGAGAAAAATAAATACTTTTATGTAGCGACTAGACACTGCGTGACAAGCACGGCGTTGCCCTTGCCAAGCACGGCGTAGCCCGTGACAGTTCTTTTCGCAGTGTCATAGTGCCATTACTCGCTAAGCCCCGGTGATTGCTACGAAATCCCAGTTGGTTTGCTTCGCAAACCAACACCACGAGCAACGCTGTGATGGTCTAGTCTTCATCAAATGCGACCAATTTCGAATTGCGAAGAGTATCAATAGTCGTGACGTCAAAATATTCTGCTAAAATATAAATATTCAATTGAAAAATTATTTATTACGAGAAAATAAAATTCATAAGGTATCGATCTAATATAAAATTGTCCTTGCCCGTGACAGTTCTTTTCGAGGGGTCAGGTGTGTGTGACCACTGCCCGCTAACGCTCGCCAACTCCGGTGATTGCTACTCATTCCCATTTAATTGGGAACAGATCAAATAGGCGTGACGTCAAAATCTCTTGCGTAAATATAAAAGATATTAGATTGAAGAGTTGCTTTTTGATGACATTGACATCGTCATTTCTTGGGGCAAGAATTGCTTTTGGCACAGCCATGCGGGACAGTAAAATGTTGTGCCACATTTGGGAACGTCTGTGAATGCCATTCCAAATGTGGGATGATTTCAAGCAGGTGTGCATTTAATCTGGCCTGTTTCCACGGGGAATAACCGGAAGTGTCCTTAGAAAGTTGCCAGCCGACCACGTATAAACTTACAAAAGCATAAACGTTAACTTTGGGTTTGGATATCTTTCTTAAAGTTTAGCGATATTTATGCAATTTTTGGTCTCTTTACTTTTACACCCAGAGCTTCAAATCGGCCATGGATAAGATCAGCCCTGAATTGAAAGTAGTAATCTTAGCAGACAGACAAGACGTAGCATAGTGAACAATCCGCCATTCTCGGATTTTGTTGATATTTTATGCATTTTTTGTTTGTTTGTGATTGGATGTCTTTTGGAAAATATAGTGATATTAATTTTGATAATTTGTGCAACGTAAAACTTACAAAAGCATCAATTTTAACTTTTGGTTTGGATATCTTTTTTAAAGTTTAGCGATTTCTGTGTACAGAAACAAATAAAAAAATTGCATGAAAGAGCAAAATCCAAGAATGGCGGGGTGTTCACCATGTGGGGGTTTGTCTGCAACGATTACCACTTTCAATTCAGGGCTGATCTTATCCATGGCCAATTTGAAGCTCTTGATGTAAAAGAGTAAATAAACAAACCAAAAATTGCTTAAATATAGCTAAACTTTAAAAAAGATATCCAAACTAAAAGCTAAAGTTTATACTTTTGTAAGTTTATACGTTGCATAAATTATCAAAATTAAATTTTGATCTACTTTCCAAAACACACAGAAACAGTAGAAAAAAGATATCGTAAAAAGTTAACTATGTTTTTAAAAAAACACTAATTTCCGTTATCCAGTTGGAATGGCGGGAGCACAAACAACAACACCTTTTATAAAAGCAATAGATTGCCGTTATCCAGTTGTAATATGCTTTTAAAAAAGCAATAGTTTGCCGTTGTCTAGTTGTATTATGCTTTTAAAAAAGGAATAGTTTGCCGTTATGTAGTTGGAAATGTTGGAATAGCAGGAGCACAAACAATAACACCGATTGAAGACTGTTGCCATTCTTAGAAAACCAAATAATAATTGAATTCCAATTCATTAATTTTTAAATGTTCTATATTAAATTTTAAAATTCGGGCTGGACACAAGAATTGCAAAAAATTCGGAATACCTGTGTGCCAAATTTCATTATTCAAGTGCCCTAGATTCGTCTGGACACTGCGTAGTGGAGTACAAACACTCCCTTTTATAGCAGAGAGATAGTCTATTACAGGGTACATTCGTGACGTTTCTCGACTCAGGATAAAAATTTGTGCTACATAAATTTGCTAGAAGACTTCTAGAAGGGAAGTCTACAAGAAAACACACACACATACATTAGTGGCCATTGATCGAAAGAAAATCGGGAATACTTAACTACTCAGCATCTTCACTTTTGAGTTTTGTGTTACTTAATCTAAATTCTCGATGGTACTGTACATGATTTCTTAATAGCTACTGCCTTACATTCACTTAGTGATTGGTACACCAGTACAAGATAACTTTTCAAAATAGTTAGTCATGCTTCTTAAATCTTTCTTTTCTTTCGTTGTCGATTCTTTTTATGTTGAGATTGTCTATTTTATCCTGTTCGCGATGTTACTTGATTTCCAGTATAAAAATTCGCGCGGCATAAAATTCTGCTCGGAGACTTCTAGAAGCTGGGGTGACCATTAGGGAACATTAGTTGTCCTTGATCGAAAGATAATCGAGATCGGGAACATTTTACGACTCAACTCACCCTTACTTTTACGTTTTGTCTTGAAAATAGGCGCTTATTACAGTACACGATACCTTAATAGGCTCTTCTATACATTCAATTAGTGCTTGTTGCACCGGCACAAGAGGACTTAACGGTTGCTCTTTGTAAGTCTCGCATCAAAATAATGATCATATTTACACGAGGGGGAATGACTTCAATAAGTTAAACAGTTAAATGAACTTATTTCATAAGAAGGCGATTATTTAGGAATCCAGTTTCTTGGAATCAAATATAGGAAATGTTTTCGCTCCAAAAATCCTTCTAAAGTCTATTTCCAATCCGGGATTGATCGTCGCCAGTAGCCTATTGGGTTGTTCCACTGCAACGTTAATTCAATCACCATACCTATTTTTCAGTCTGTTGCACATTTTCTGTGAGTGTTTACATTACTATTTCCTGTGTTTACATTACTGCTTCCTGTATACGTTGTCAGTTCATTTGTCAGATGCAATCCTTTTCATGATACGCAGTGAACCAGCTGCCTCCGAGACTTCACGCTATTCGTATCGTTCTTATGCTTGTCTGTTGCGATGTCTCTTTATAATTATTAAATGTCGTATTTGACTTGTGAGTTGCACTCTTATTTCAGTTTTACCAGACATAACACATTCCCTAGGCGATATTTCTTGATTTTCAGTACAAAAATTTGAGCGGCGTAAAACTGTTCGGAGACTTAAAGTTGGGAAGTCCACTAGGAAACATTAGTGGTCATTGATCGAAAGAAAATCGAGATCGGGAACACTTAACGACAACTCACCCTCACTTTTACGTTTTGTCTTAAAAACACGCGCTTATTACAGTACACGATTCCTTAATAGGCATTTCCTTACATTCAATTACTGCTTGGTGCACCGGCACAAGAGGACTTAACGGTTCCCTTTTGTAAGTCTCGCATCAAAATAACGACCATATTTTTACGAGCTGGGACTACTTCTATGCGTTAAACAGTAAGTCGATAAAAAGGTGCGAAAGGGAGGTGGCCAGAGTGCCTTCAGGTGAGTCGGAGAAAAAGTTTGAGAAGTCATTAAGAAAGCTGCCAGTTCTGTCGGACAAGAAAAGGGGAAATCATGTAGAGTGAATAATGAGGGTTGTTAAATCAGCCCACTTTTATGGGAAAGAAATGCCTTTAATTAAAATGTATGATGATCGGCAGTTCGATTCGTACTTTCTGTTGCGTCGTTTCACGTAACGGTTATGCCCCACACGCCAAATTAAAGAATTTCGCCGTAATATTGAAGTCATTTTCTGGTGCTATGAACAATAGTTTCCCCTTTATGGAAGATCGCAGGTAAGTTTCAATTATTCGCGCGCTGCAAAGTTTTTTATTTTCTTCGGAAGTAAGATCCTGGTTCTCGCAAAAGTCTTAGTGTTACGATACGAGGGAGAAAATTGTTTTTCTGGAGAACTACTAAAGGGTGAAACAAGGGCGTTGAGAGGAGTAAATTTATTAGATTCTCTCTCATTATTAGTGGCATGGCTCTGTGGGTTTGTCCTCTGCGCTAATTGCCTGTGAGTTGTACGTGGTACAGGCTCTATTCCTGCAACTATTATCATGGTTGTGTCTCTTTTCTGCGTCAGTAAAATATTTTATGTGTGTTTTTATATCCATATATGTGTCGTCCAAACCAGATCTAGTCAATTTTGCTTATTGCGAGATACATTGTCGAGACTACTACCAGGCGAATTAAAGATTGCAAACATTTCATCTTGAGATTTACAATCTGGATTTGTGAGGTCGTTCCTTTTTGCAACGCCAGTTGCATAGCACATTGATGAAACTTGAGACCCGTGTAAATAAGTGATAGTGTAAGAAATAAGTATATTCTATACTGTTAAACTAATTTTATGCTGTCTTCAGTTATCGTTATATAAATAGTATTAATTCAAACCTAAAAGTCTTCTACCAGCACATATAAACTCTCCGAAAAGTACGTTAAACAAACATCAGACCCTACCCACACGGACATGTCTGCGATTTTTAATTAAAGGATATCTGAGTTGTTATCTTGACACCGAAGATAAATTCCTCAGCTGAGAGAGAAACACGTATCCCACTTCTCAAAACCATCTAGCCGCAAAATTTTCAAAATCATTTTGAAAATAAAACTCACTGAGCAGGAATAGGTTGCAAAATTTTGACAGCCAACGAAGATAAACAATTGCGTGAAATGCTGCTCGCACAAACTTATTTGCTCTTTTTCTATGATGCCTCTAACTTGACAGCTTGCCAACTAAAGCGAAGAGATATAGCTTTATTCTTTTTTAATATGATGAACATACGCGCTCTGTTCCCGTTTCACTGCCGCTTTCTATGTAGTAGCCGAGAAGTTTTGGCAGCTTTTTAAAGTAGCGCAGGCTTCCCTCTCTTCAGGGAGTGATGAAAAGGGATATTTATTAAGTACAAAGAATTGTGAAAAGCGAAAAAGATGTATTGATTCTAAAAATCACATTGTCTAAAAGAGAAACTGGAGAGACCTCAGTTGCGAGTAATATAGTTGTGAGAACTTGCCACGAGTCAATTTGTTTGCATTATTTTCAAACTACGAGTTTTGCTTTTCGTTTCCGTGACTTGCACTCAAAGTACCCAAGTGCTGTTGTTGTGAAAGAGACACATCAACGCATCTCTCAAATTCCATCGCTTGGCTCTTCACTATAGTTTTCAGATAATTGCTTATGACTAGGGATACAATTCTGATGTTTGCAAAGCGTTTTGGATATGACTGAAGCGTCATGTCTTTGTTAAATGGTTTTTATGAATCTTACATAAATTTCCACTTGGGTTTTTGGACACTTTTTGGTTTGTTTGTGAAATAGTGACACATAAGCACACCCCTCTGAAATTTTGATGCTTGGCTATTCACTAGAGCTTACAGTAAACTTTTAATGACTAAGGGATTTTGGTAATGAAATGGAATAGTTCTTGAGCACAGAGAAATTCTATAATCGAAAGAGATGAATTGATTCTAAATGTCAAATTGTCTAAAAGAGAAACTGGAAAGACATCAGTTGTAAGTAATATAATTGTGAGAACTGCCCCGAGTCAATTTGTTTACATTATTTTGAAACTACGAGTGCTGTTTTTTGTTTCCGTGACTTACACTCAAAATACCCAAGTGCCGTTGTAATGAAAGATGGACACATAAGCGCCTTTCTGAAACTTCGTCGCTTGACTCTAGATTTCAGTTAGTTTCTATGGCTCCAATTTAGATTTTTCATAATTTTTTTGGATATAACTGAACCATCACTTGTGTGAATAGAAATATGTTTCAGAAAAACTGTGCCTTGTTAAGAGGCCTTTGCTTAGAAATTTATAAGTTTTACGAAAAATGCTATTTTTTAAGGCTTTTTGGGCATTTTATTGCTTGACTATTCACTCGAGTTTGGAATTAATTGTTTATGAACAGGGGATTTTGATAATAAAAGGGATATTTATTAAAAAATGTAAAAATAATTCAATGTGAAAAACAGGGTGTCAAGATTTAAATCATTTGATTTAAATCAACAATTAAAATCAGGATTTTAATCAAATGAATTCTTAAAAATCACAGATTTAAATCACAAGTAATCACATATTTTTATAACTAAGTAAATGCACCACAGAACAATCACAGAAGTGGTCAAATGCTTTAGTTTTTCTGCACTCATGGTGATTTCAGCACTAATGGTTACACCCAGCTCAGAGGAAACTGGGTCAATTACTGCGTATTATAAAAGATTACCAGGAAGAGTAATGAATAAACATTCCTGATTAACAGCACTCATAATATAAACACGTAAAGGAAGTATGCAACAGTTTGATTCAAAATTATAAACTAGAAGGGTGACTGATTTCATTAGCTAAAAAAACACACAAGTAGGAAGTAAAGTTTTTTGAGGCATGTGTCGGTTAGCTTTTTCTTGGAGTGTGCAATAGAGATTAAAGAGTAGAAATTACATTTTCACACACACGCACAGACATTAAAATGTCAGCAGGAAGAAAGATCCAGTATGAATTAAAAGTAAGTGAAAATTCATTTATTATTGCTGCTCGGCAGTTTTATTATTATAATTTACTATTGTCTGATTATTTTTCTGTCCTCTATTCTACTTCTCACACTATAGTTTAGATCTATCACTTACACGTACTGATAAATTTGTTAACATGATGATGTAATTTACTCAAGAAGAACTATATAGGATGTCAACTTGTGTTTTTAAATTAAACAAATGTTAAGTAAATATTGATTTACCATGTCACAAACTCAATTTTTTATTTAACAAATTTTTGTATAATTATTGTAAAAACAGTGTATAGGGACGACAGAAATTTAAATAAAAAAATCTGTTTTATATAAGAGAAATCCGATTTAAATAAAAAAAATCTGATTAATTGATTTGTTTAAAAAATCATGATTTTTTACACACAGGTGAAAAACGAAAAAGAAGTATTGATTCAAAAATCTCAATTGCCGGAAATGTCGTAGTGCTTGTAATGTAAGGTAATTCCGGAACAGATGCCTCACTTAAGGAAAGGACGTTATAAAATAAATTGGATATTAATAATTAAAAAAAAATTTGTGGGAATATGTCACATAGTTATTGCTTATCAATACTGAATAGATGTTTGGTACTCTATAGTAAATTTTCTATAGAAAAAAATAAAACTGTGGTTGCACTACATTTGGCCATCTGTCACAAGTTCCGGGTAAGATTCCTTACTTACATGGAGAGATGCCCTACCTATAAAAATCAGTTATTTTTAAAACATAAAAGGTTTTAAACGTGTATAACATATTAAAACTAAGTGATTTTAAGAGAATATACTACCTTAGTATTAATTTATAAAGTACTGAAATATTTAACAACCATAGACAAGATGTAAAAAGTTTTTAATAAAACACATTTAAAATAAAACACATTAAAACTATTAAAAAATCAGTTTACTAGAAAGTTACAAAGTTCTTAGTTTAAAAAGTATTAAAATATTACTACGCTATTAAAGTATTACAAATTATGTCGAAAATATTCAATTGAGAGTTTTCTTTTTGTCCTCTCTATAATTTTTTCTTTCCCACAAATATTGCACAGATCCCCGTACATTGTACATGATTCATGTAACCATTTAGTACACTTAACACATTTAATCCAATCTACCAATTATTTTGTAGAATAATAGTTATCCACACATTGGAGGCAGTTGCATGTAGGATCACTTTTGTTGTCCATCAGCTTTTTTGATACCTTGTTACGTTTGTTGACCGTTTTTAACTGTTTTTCTTGGATGTGTTCTTTGGATGTAAGTATCTTAGCCGACTCTCTCTTTCTCTTTCTGGGGTCTTTCTTCTAGCCTGGGTACAGGCGAAATCTGATGCAATAATTTTGTCGGGGTTGTCTGTTGTGCACAAAAACCTGATGATTGCGAACAATTTAGGGACTTTTCATCCTTCTTGTTCATTTCTACAACGATCTCAAAGAAGTGGTTCGAAATCGCTGCTTGGTTTAGAGGGAAAATTCCCGTCTCCCGAAAATCATTGACAGCAGTGTCGACAGAAGCTGCCCTTTTCCACGCTCTACCAATCAATTCTGAAACTTAGATTCTTCCAATTGTTCTTCCTGGTTGATGAATAATCCATTTTCGTGTGCCTTCAACTTTAAAGAAATGTTTTAGTGGCTTAAAAAAAGACCTGTCAAGAGGCTGAAGAGTTTGTGGTGTATGGCTTTGCAGGAATACAATTATAATCTGATTCTTGTCAGCAAAGTCCAGTAAATCGTAACAATTTAAGTGGGATGCGTGGCATCTCTCCCTGAAAATGTATGTGGGGCATCTCTCCCAAATATATGTGGGGCGTTTATCCTTTTGGTATGGGAGAAATGCATCGGCACCTGTTCAAAGTACAAGACAGCAAAGATGGCGGTAAACTGCCTAAAGTGAACTGATCAACTCCTGACTACAGGTTTTTATGCTTACATAAAAAAAAACATTCAAATCATCTAGTGCCAGCCTTACACTACAACATCAATCTTATAACGGAGTAAAAAGAAAGCGTGGTACTTACTTAAAATGTTGTTGGGATAGCAGAAAACCAAAAGGTGATGTAACAAAACTTTCACAGCACACCAAACAACATATAACTGAAACATTCATGGAACTAGAAGAGCCACCAAACGTAAAGTTTCAAAATTACATCATGTGGGGCATCTCACTTGAAATTACCTTATTTGTGAGAGCATGCTAAGAGAGTTAACTTATTTGCATTATTTTCAATTCATTTTGAGATTAGTATATTTTAATGAAACCTTTTGTGGACCAAAGAATATCATTCTCGTTTGCAAATCAGAAATTTGAAAACGACCCTTTAATTTCAAGCATATGGATTTATAGAAGTTTTTTCCTACTTCTCTGGATTCGTTCGACATTGAAGGATGTTTGAATAAAGAGGGATGGTTCAGTTTTTTTACCTGCTGCTGTACATGCATGTATATGTGGAAATCACATTGCAACGGATTACCCAACGTAATCTTTCGTTCGTTATGTCTCTGGTATCGAGATACATTTGGAAAAATACTGTCAAGATACATATCGATAGACACTTAACAATATACTGTCAAAACATATATCGAGACACTTAAAAAATACTGTTAAGACACAATATTTTTCAAATGTCTCTTGATAAGTGTCATGTCAATATTTTTCAAGACATACGTTTTTCGAAATACATTTGAAAAATATTGTCAAGACACATATCGAGAGACCTTGAAAAAATATTGTCAAAACATATATCGAGAAATATTTGAAAAATATTGCAATGACAAATATGGAGAGACATTTGAAAAACTATTGTCAAAACATATCGAGAACCATTAAAAAAGTATTGTCAAGACACACACCGAGAGACATTTTGAAAAGTATAGTAAATTGTCAAGGGACACATATACTATCAAAATCCTGTAGCCAATCTAAGGACCGTCTCCTCGGACAAAGTTTTAGCCACAGTTAATGGGCGTTGTTAAAATTATCTTACTTGAGAATAATTGTGAATAGTTTTTGCAAGAATTGAGAATTTATATGTACAAAATCTTTCAGTTTTATTTCACAATGAAACTAGTTACTGAACGATTTATTCTAAACTTTAAAGGAGAGAGAGCGAGCTAAAAACATTGTTCTTTCAGATGAATAAACATTGTTTACTCACTAAAAGTATCTCGGGATAAATATTCAAGCGAAATTCCAATATTTTAGAACAAAGCCAGTTCATAATAGCTATAGAGTGGGAAATAAGAAATATCGAATTGTCTGCTTATTTATGTACTTCAGTTTTATTTTTCTTTGCTATCGTGGAAAGCACGCATGTATTTGAAAGGCTATGTCGCCTGTAGTAATGTAAATATGTACATATACAATAAGCAAAACAGGGAATTATACAATAAACAAAAATAACTAGATGAATTATTCAATAGGGAAATATTCGATTCTTTAGTTAGTTTTTTAGTTCTAAACGTAGTATAGGGAAGCTACACTATATCTTTTCATTTGCTGTTTGACTCAATATTAATTATAATCGCACAGTACTTTACAATTTCGGGTTTTCATCAGTGGAAATGCATTTGAAATCTTCAAAATTTATGTGCTGTCCAACGTTTCACGAATTATGAATACTTGAACCTCATACCTTGAAAATAGGTACTGATATAAAATGAGCAAATACAGAAAACAGAATACTGATACGGACCTAACAGAAACAGAATATCGATTCAGAGTGCGCAGAAACCTCAAACAGAATACTAATACAGAGTGAAAGGTACAGAAAGAGAATACTGTTACAGAGTGATTAGATTCAGTAAACAGAGTACTGATGCATGGTGAACAGAAACAAATACAGAATTGTGATTCAGAATGCACAAAAGCAGAAAACAGAATACTGATACAGAGATAAAGGTATAGGAATCAAAATAGTCTTACAGACTAAACACAGTTAGTAAACAGAATACTGAGAGATAATGTAAGAACATAATATCGATTTAGAGTTCACAAACGCAGACAACAGAATACTGATTCTTAGTGCACAAAATCCGAAAACAGAATACTGATTTAGGAAACTGACTATAGATACATGGTGAACAGATTAAGTAGACAGAATACAAATGCGGAAAACTGAACACTGATAAATTACAGATTGAGTAAACACAGTATGGATATAGAAAACTGAATGAGTGAAAAGAAACAGAAAACAGAATACTTCTGCAGAGTGAAGATACAGGAAATAGAATACGGTTACAGAGTAAAAAGATACAGGAAATAGAATACTGCTACAGAGTAAACAGTAAACAGAATACAGTAATACATGTTAAACAAAAAGAGAAAACATAAATAAAATGTAAAAAATACGTTACTCTCGTTAAACATATTGACCATGTATCTTGCATAACTTTGGTTGTTAAATGGTTAATAAAATATTTGTTTAGTGATGATGTATGATTCTATTCGCATGCAAAATTTCTTCACGAATATAAGCGGGGCAGCATATAACAACTGAAGAATATCTGTAACAAAAAAATTTGTCATTCCAAGGTAATTTTGTGTACCGCTACTGTAAGAATTGTTAACGGATTCATGACTAAAACATATAACTGAATGATTAATGACCAATTAGTGATTACGACTAAATTTAAATAATGATTAACTCGTGTCATGATTAAAAATTTTAGTTAACTAACCAAGCGATTAAAAATTAATTGCCCGCGCTCAACCTTGCTGTCTTGAATAGTGAATAAAATTTTAAAAGTAATTATTACTTTCAAAATTTAAAAAGTTGGAATATTTATATCGAAATTATTTGCTTAATTGATTTGATTATTTTTTGTTTTTTTCTGCCTGCCAACGTCTTTTTTCATACATATTTTTGGAGCCGTCGTGGTTCAATGGGATAGTAACCGCCACAGAAACCGCAGATTCGATACCTACCTGGTGTGTTTCGTTCTTCTTTGTCAGTTTCCTTGTGTCAATTTACTTGACGTTGTTCAGCGTAGCTTGGTCTCTCAAATATGTCGTTAACTTTCAATAAATTAAATATTTTTCGTGTGTGTTAAGTATGTAGTGCGTATGTCCACTCTCAGCCAATCGGATTGACTTTGTCCGGCGTAGCTTGGTCAAATATGTCGTCAACTTCCAATAAATAAAATATTTTTCGTGTGTGTTAAGTATGTAGTTCGTATGTCCACTCTTAGCCAATCGAATCGACATTGTCCGTCATAGCTTGGTTAAATATGTCGTCAACTTTCAATAAATAAAATATTTTTCGTGGGTGTTAAGTATGTAGTGCATATGTCCACTCTTATCCAATCGGATTGACTTTGTCCGGCGTAGCTTGGTCAAATATGTCGTCAACTTTCAATAAATAAAATCTTTTTCGTGTGTGTTAAGTATGTAAGTGCGTATGTCCACTCTTAGCCAATCGAATCGACATTGTCCGTCATAGCTTGGTTAAATATGTCGTCAACTTTCAATAAATAAAATCTTTTTCGTGTGTGTTAAGTATGTAGTGCATATGTCCACTCTTATCCAATCGGATTGACTTTGTCCGGCGTAGCTTGGTCAAATATGTCGTCAACTTTCAATAAATAAAATCTTTTTCGTGTGTGTTAAGTATGTAAGTGCGTATGTCCACTCTTAGCCAATCGAATCGACATTGTCCGTCATAGCTTGGTTAAATATGTCGTCAACTTTCAATAAACAAAATATTTTTCTTGCGTGTTAAGTATGTAGTGCGTATGTTCACTCTTAGCCAATCGGAGTGTAGTATTTATTCTTGTTTATCTATCTTAGACGATTGGAGTCAGTTGGAAGAGCAACGGATTAGAAACCGGTAGGCTGCGAGATCGAAACTCGATCCAACCAATAGCAGTCGTGTATACGACAGCTGGTGCACGTTAAATATGTCGTAGTTTCAATGTCCTCTCGTTGGAGTGTACAAGTTTAAAGAATGGGGTGCCAGCTCAGGTATTGGCCTCGCTATCCGATCTCGGTTCTCAATTACGTGGTGTTGTCCTCTGATCTTTCCGTTTGGGCTTGAACCCGTACCGTCGCCAAAAGCCCGTTGTGTTGCTGCTGTGTGACGTTAATTAACTACCTATTTATTTATGGGTTGGTTAGATCGGATCCAAAGACGTATACAAGCTGCGCCAATTCGAAGATAATACGAACCAGTATAAATATGTAAAAGTTCAAAATAGTCTAATCAGCAAAAAAGCATATTTAACAGTATATATTCATTGTGCAGATTATGTGATGGAGTTTAGATTACATAAAAGGTGTACGATAAGAAAACACTATATGGACAAAAGTACTTGAACTTCTTTCTTAATTTCTTTTCCGTAAATAAATCTTTTATACTTTCGGAGGGAATTAATGTTTCTGATAATACGACTGAAAATAATCCGTTTGCCCTTAAAATTCGAAAATTCGTTTGTCTTGACAGGAGATCAGTGTAACCCGAATTATTCATAAACGAATGATTAACATCATTTGAATATATACTACCCTACAATAAGTGTGTTTCATGGTATGGAACGCCGACACCTACGTAACATTTTGGAAACTCAGGTTCTTCCTACGCTATGGCAATTTTATGGAATGGACGAATGTTACTTCCAGGACGAAACGCTTCATGTCATGTTGAAGCCTCTGTCAAGCAGTGGTATCAAGATATGGATGTAAAACGTCTTCCCTGGCCTGCTCAGAGTCCCGATCTAAGCCCCATAAAACATTTGTGGGGCGAGTTAGAGCGACGCTTACGGACTAGGGAACCACGTCCGAAATCTACAGCTGAGCTGGCGATATTCTTGCAGTAGGAATGGGCACAAATACCTATAACTGTGTATGAAAACCTTGTTGAAAGTATGCCCAGAAAGGTTGCTAGTGTAATTGCAGCACGTGGGGGACCATCCCCCTATTAAAGCATGTATTCTTTCCTTTACACCATCACATCTTTCTGTCACATTATTGCAGGGTAGTGCTTATTATATTGAGAAAAGTATTTGGACTCTACAGAAATTCGGAGGAGGATCCATCTTAGTGTGGGGTTGTTTCTCCTGATTAGGACACGGCCCATTGCTTTATGTACCTGGTACCATGAACGCTGACGTGTACCTCAACGTTCTGGATAATTCGACCTTTCCTACACTATGGCAATACTACGGCGATGATGGTTGTGTCTTCCAGCAGGACTGAGTTCTATGCAATACTGCAAAATGTGTGTTGGACGCGTTTCCTGAAAATGAGGCGAATTTGCTTGACTGGCCTGTTCAGATCTCCGATCTCAATCCGATCAAGCACTTGTGAGACAAAATGGCGCGACTAATACGACAACGCTACGCACGCCCATCTTCACAACTCTCTTCTTACAGCCTTACAAGAGGCATGGCGAGCTATTTCTGCCCAGATTTACAAAGAACTTGTGGAAAGTATACCTCGACGTGTTGCAGCTGTAATGCAAAAAAAAAGAGGGCCTACCCGTTACTAAATAGAATTATAAAGCACTTTTTCTGAAAAACATGCAGTGTCCAAGTACTTTTGTCCATATAGTGTAGGTCACCATTGGTAAAATGTTTGCGAAGGCTAAAAGTATGTATGGAGGCAAATGTGATAGGATTAGGTATTCCCATCTTAGACGACAGTTGAAATTCTATTATTAACTGTAATTTAAAAATGATGATTTATTGTAGCGGTAAAATACCACTGCAATGTAAAGACGGCAAAGAGTAATGCACGTGGAGTGTGAACCAACAAGTCTGACCAAATCGGTGAAGTATTAAAATAGTGTTAATAAAATTGTGTGTGTCTAAGACCTGTACAAGAAGTTAAAATTATGATTGATAAAGAGGTGTTCTTGACAATGAAGTGATTTTCCCTAACGTTTATAGAGGGTATTCTGTATAGTCAAGCCTATTTGACTCTGAGTATGAGAAGAAGTTTCAATGTAACTTAACAAACCAAAAGGAATGAGAAGATGTTACTGCCGCTACCTAAATGCATTCATATAATACGTATTGGAATTACCTTAAAATGATGTTTATCGCATTTAGGCGTCGTTTCGTTCTTAATTTAATTGATTTTGACCAATCAACTATTGTTCATGGGGGCCGTAATGGAACACAGTGGGTATGTCCACTGCGCTGACAACATGTGAATTGTAGACTGTACAGGTTCGATTCCTCCTTTGGTGTATTTCTTGAGTCAGTAAAACTTTTTTCGTATGTGTATGTCCATTACTTTATGTTGTATGTCTTGTGTTTGGCACAGCATGGTCAAATATGGCCTTTGCTCCATAAAACCCTCCAAACAATCCTCCCTGGATGCATTCCTCTCTTCCGTGATGGTAAAACTTTCCTTGTATGTGTCTATTACTTGATGTTGTATGTCTTGTGTTTGGTACAGCATGGCTAAATATGGCCCTTGCAAATAAAAAACCCAACCAATCCTCCCTGGGAGTATTTATCTCTTTCGTGATAGTAAGACTTTTCTAGTGTATATATCTATTTCTTGATGTTGTATGTCTTGTGTTTGGTATAATATTGCCAAATATGGTCCTTGAATTACAGAAAACCCAACCAATCCTCCCTGAGTGCATTGCTCTCTTCCGTGATGGTAAACCCTTCCTTGCGTGTATCTTTATTGCTTGATGTTGTGTGTCTTGTGTTTGGTCAGCATGTCTAAATATGGCCCTTGCACCATAAAAAATTCAACCAATCCTCCCTGGGAGTATTTCTCTCTTTCGTGATAGCAAGACTTTTCTTGTGTCTATGTCTATTCCTTTATATTGTATGTCTTGTGTTTGGTATAATATAGCCAAATATGGTCCTTCATTTACAAAAAAACCCAACCAATCCTCCCTGAGTACATTGTTCTCTTCCGTGATGGTAAAACCTTCCTTGCGTGTGTCGTATTACTTGATGTTGTATGTCTTGTGTTTGGTACAGCATGGCTAAATATGGCCCTTGCACCATAAAAAATCCAACCAATCCTCCCTGGGAGCATTTCTCTCTTTCGTGATAGCAAGACTTTTCTTGTGTCTATGTCTATTCCTTTATATTGTATGTCTTGTGTTTGGTATAATATAGCCAAATATGGTCCTTCATTTACAGAAAACCCAACCAATCATCTCTGAGTGCATTGCTCTCTTCCGTGATGGTAAAACCTTCCTTGCGTGTGTCTCTATTACTTGTTGTTGTATGTCTTGTTTTTGGTACAACATGACCAAATATGACCCTTGCGCCATAAAATCCAATCCATCTAACCATACATCAATTCGGAATCCATTCTTTGGAATTTTTATTCTCAAGTGATGAAGTCGCATTCGTAAAAGAATGACATCACGTACGGGAAACACGTTCAACTGCGGAAACGCTACCGCCACCTATATTTAGCTCGACAGAAAACGCCTATCACTGATATAAATAGGGATAAGTTAAAAGTTAAAATTCCTTTCCGCTTTCTTTGTCACATGTCATCTCCATACTCAGACTACCAACAACAGAAAATTCTAAAACACCCCCCTTCGTCATTTTAGACAGAGCTTCCGACGAAATCAGATAATATTCAAATAGCTGCTCACGCACAGTGCTGCACGCAAGCAACGCTTTGAATGGATGGTTAAAATGTTCAGCACACACTGCTCGGTAGGTGATACATATAACTGCCCCAAGGGGGATTTTGAAATTCCAGCGCCATGGAAACGCATTGGAGAGAATCCACAGAGAAATCATCTCTTCATTTTAGAATCAATATTGACAGGAATGATATGGTAAATAGCGACCGTTCCTGTTCGGATATAGTTCTCGAAACCTAATTCACCTCCTAGACAAGCTTCCCGTCCACGGTTTCCAAGTTACGGTCCGTAACGACGGCTTAAGCTATTTTTGCGGAGTAATAACACTCGTATTTAGAATAACAGGTTGAAAGAGCGAATTAGCAATCCATCAAAGTGTGATTAGTGAAGCTTTTAGCAAGTGTTCTGTGGGAATAGATTGCACTTAAAGAGGAATCTTTGCATTCGGGTTACTTTGAGACAGGTGGGAGTGCGACATTGTGGTACGTTAGATTGTATTGCCGATTATTTTAACGTCCAAGTGCTGCTGTGGTTGTCGATTTATTGGAAATTGGACTAATGTAAAATGATGGTTGCCATTTCTATTCACGTAATCCTTCAAATCTCTGCGCGAATTTTAATTTAACGACGAAATTGGTTTTATAGAAAAGGGATTTCATGCAAGTCGCTGGAAGTCTCTTTTCCATGTTTTCTAGAGGGAATTGGCATGTTATATAATGTTATCTTGATGGCCAAGTGATGGATCCAGAAAGTGGACTAATGTAGAACACTGTTTACCATTTCTAACCACACGATCCTTCCAATCTGCACACATTTTAAATCAACGATGAAAGTAATTCTAGCAAAGGAATTCTCTTATGAGTCGTTGAAAATTGCTTAGTGTGACATGTCTATTTCTTCAGGGAAACATATGAAACCATTCTATGAGACTTTCATCGACTTATATGTTAGAATCATTTTTGTTAACACACTAAAATTTTTCACACAGAAATTTTAAACATCCCATGAATAGAAAAGGTAACCATTGTTTTACATAAAGTGATTGATCTGGAAAGTGGACTATGTAGAACAATGGTTACCATTTCTATTCACGCGATCCTTCAAATCTCTGCATAAATTTTAATTTAACTACGAAAGTGGTTTCATAGCAAAGGGGTTTCATGTGAGTCGTTGAAAATATCAATGACAGATTCTCTGTTTTGTGAGGGAATAGACATGCTATATCAGGTTATCTTGATATCCAGATGATGGATCTGGAAAGTGGACTATTGTAGAACAATGTATACCATTAATAATCACGCGATCCTTCAAATCTGCAAAACTTTTATTTCAACACCGAAATTGGTTTTATAGCAAAGAGGTTTTCCTGTGAGTCGCTGGAAATCTCATTCCCAGATTCCCTATGCTATCTAAAAGGGAAAGTCATATTAAGTCATATTTCGCATAATGTGTATTTTATCTTGATGGCCAGGTGACGGATCTAGAAAATGGATAATACTTACCATTATTATTCACAAGACGCTTCAAATCTCTGTATACATTTGAATTCCATAGCGAGAGTGATGACGACAAACAGTTTGGATTCGACGCAATAGGCGTACACTGTTTCACCTGTGGGGCTTTGAAATATGTAGTACGCCTCAAGGCGGAGTTTCGTTGATCAAGGAGAACCAAGCAATCCAATATACAAATGAAACATTTAAGAAACAATCAGGCCTCGAAATAGATTTTTTATAACAGGTGCACAAGGTGCACCTAAGTTTTTAAATTAGGTGCACTTTTAAAAAAACGTAATATAAGAGCATTGATATAATGTAAACTACTTCATTAGTTGGATATGTTTAGATAGGTTAGTAGTAGATAATAAATAAAAATATTTTAACATCTAAATTCTCCCTTCTCCGGTGCGCGGCACTCGCTGCAGTCGCTTCAACAGAGCCACCTGGAAAATGTTTCGATCATCGGAAAGTTCTGGTGGCATGGTACAAGTAAACCTTCCTCCTGTATAAACCCGTTACGTCCCAGCGATTTTGTTTTCGCATAAAGTGTATTTAGGAATTTTAATTATGTTCCTTTAGAGCGAGAGAGGTCGATACTAATAATTTGTTAAAACATCAAAATAACATAAAATGCTCCCTCCCCTTTTTGACGTTAAGTGCACGACATGCACCTAGCTGGAAAAAATTAGGTGCACAATTTTATTTTCATGTGCACAGTGCACCTGTGCACCCGGGTATTTCGAGCCCTGAGGTATATCAATTAACGTCGCACTTGTGCAACACAACTTGCTATTGGCGGGGATCTGGGATACCCCCCCCCCCCCCGAAGAGAAAGATCCTAGGAAAACAACATGTAATTTGATCCACGGTCAGATGACGAGGTCACACCTAAACAGGTACACCACTCTCCGAACTTCCACACCACGCCAACATGAGGACATTTGAGGTTAGGACAGATTTAACGTGGTTGAACTCGAACCCTCCGGTTGCTTGTCCCTTAATATTCCAACCGGGCTACCACGACCCGAATTGATTAGGATAAGAGTTATTTAATGTAATCTTGATCAAGATTGTTGTGGTTTCATTAATAAACATTAATGATAAAAATTATTCTGAATAGTTACTGTAATTTAAATTTTAAAGCAAAATATTGCGAAGGGCAAATATTTATCCATATTATGCTTTATGTAATCTATTTTTCTTATGTTAGATTAAACATTAGGATCGTTAAAAGGGAAACAAACCTTTCCAAGAAAAATGTACGCATTTTGCGTTATTTTTAAAGTGATTGACTTAACAGATTCTCCTCTTAGGAAACTCTAAAGCTTTCAAAGCCCTGGGGGGGGCTTTTGGTTATCGAAAAATATCATTAAAAACATCATTAGTACAAAGAAAAAACCCAATCATTGACGCAAAATCAATCACAGAGTTTGTTATCGAAGATCTTGTGTGCTTTATGTTCCCAGATTTTTCGGCCCATTAAATTAAAATATAACTCCTTTCGTAAATTTAATGATCTGTGATTTTAAATTCATAATCGTTGGCTCAAACGTGCACATTTTATTACACCCCATTAATATCACCATTGGGTAGCTTCTTTTTTGTTTTTCCGCTAGTTTTAAACTGCCTTTGGGATTCATTCATTTTTTGCGATCATAATTTGGCCTCAATAATGACCGGCGGAAAATACTTTCATCTGAATTTTCATTGCCGTTAAGATAAAAGATGGCTGCGAGTTAAAAGCTGAAATATTGTTTTAAAAGTACATAAAATGGGACAAAGTTTCTTTCAAAGAGGGTTATGAACTGCTTTTTAATGAAGGACTCTTAGGAGTTAAAATCTTGAGATTAGAAATTGAATAATCAGCTGATATCAAGCTCTTCTTATCAGGCTGTCATTGTTCAATGTTTATTGTCAAGAGCGAACAATGACCTTTTTAATATCAAAGGTTCTTCCCGAGTTAAAATGTATGTGAAACATTTTAAGGCCTTATGTGGTATGGAAAAGTAACAAAAGTTTATATTCAGTAAAAGGCGATATCACGTATATGAAAACACAGAAACACGACTTTTAACAGGGTTCTCACATAGATAGGGTCACCAGTACCATCGTAGCACTAAGAGGGAACCCATGAAATGTGGAATTCCTTGTAAAACAATGTGAAGTTCATGGTTTTTTTTACAAGATTAAAAAAATTAAATCGTTATTATGTTCATAATAAAGTTGTGCAGTAAGTGTGCAATGGAATATACAGAGTGTCCATAAAGTATCTTTAAAATTTCAAAAATTGATTACAAAGGCAAATGAAAAGATAGATTAGTGGAAATTACAAAATGAGATATCTCTATATGGGCACCATCAGTTGCAAGAAGCACATCAAGACGGTACTCGATTTCTTGCCATGTTCGCTTTAGCATACACTCATCAATGGTGGGAATGGCATACATGATATCTTTAACGTAACCCCATAGAAAGAAGTCGAAGGCAGTTCTATCTGGTGAACGAGGTGTCCAGGGAATTGGGCCGCCCTTTTCAATCCACCGGACTGGAAATGTTTCATTTAGGAACCCACAAACATGCAGTCTCTAATGTGGTGGTGTATCGAACAAAGATACAGGGCATCACTAATCTAAAGCAGAGGATTCTGATGCCTTAGTAATAGATATTGAAATTGTAAAGATACTTTATGAAGGAACTGTGAATCTAATTTTTTGCGAGTTAATTGTGATGTGTAGTCTATTTTTTAAGTAGTTAAAGCTTTATTGCGTTCACAGTAAAGTTCAAATGTAATAAAAATGTAACTGTACAATAAGTGTGCAATGGAATAAAAATGTTTTATTTTTTTTATTTTATTTTATTTTTTTTATAAGTAAACTGTGATGTTTAGTTCATTTTTAAGTAGTTAAATCTTCATTCTGTTCATAATAAAGTTGTGCAATGAGTGTGTAATAGAATATAAATATAATTTTATGCGAACTGTGATGTATAGTCCATTTTTTAAGTAGTTAAATATTCATTGTGTTCTTGATAAGTTTTGCAATAAGTGTACAATGGAATATAAAAATATTTTTTGTAAGTGAACTGTGGTGTGTAGTCCATTTTTTTAAGTAGTTAATTCTTCATTGTCTTCACAATAAAGTTGTGCAATAGCTGTGTAATAGAATATAAAAAAAAAATTTCAAGTGAGGTTTAATGTGTCGCTTCTTTTTAAAGTTTAAAACTAATATTCACTGTGTGCATGAAAAGTTCTGCAAATTTTTGCTGTAGATACAAATTTACTAGCTGATTGTAAGCACTCACGTAATAATTACTGGCCTCGTTACAACTGCATTAATTGAATTAGAAGACTATCTAATGCTTCGAGAACTCTTTTTGGGAAGACATTTCAAGAATAGTTCCGGAAGCAAACTACTTGCCAGAAACGTCATCTAGGAAATATCAAAATGTCATTTTTCTAATAGATAATATAAAATATTTATATGCCCTTAATTACTTTATTTCTGAAGTTCTAAAATAAGGTCTAAAAATTAACCCTTTTATAACTTAACAATTAATACAGTTTTCTGTGGGAGACAGTTCTAAAGATATAAATTCAACAGTCCATCCTAAGCAGTCACATTCATTATGAATCTCGTCTTAGCTGCTTAAATTGGAGGACTAGTTAAATAACTCTAAAGAACCAAAATATTTTATGAATAGTACCCGATGCAAACTTTTTACAGGGAGATTTTCTAGGAAAGATCAGAATTTCCTTGAGAATGGAGTATATAAAATATTTGTATGGCCTTAATTGCTTTATTTCTGGAATTCTAACATAAGGGGGATGAAATTATTGCCCTTTTTTTAAGTTAGCCCAGACAAGATTCACATTCGTCAATCGATGTTGTATGGTTTTTAAGGGAGAAAATTTTAAAGATATATAAAATCAATAAGAACTTAAAATTTTTTCAGGTCTAGACTTAGCAGCTTACATTTGAATGCTAGTTAATGTTTTACACTCCTGGTAGTTGTCTCGACACGATATATCTCGTCTCATTATCAAAACTGACCAGATCTTGATCTCGTAATCATAAAAAATCGGCATTATCTTAATAACGAGGTATCAAGACAAAAGCGAAATTCGTCAGATCGGGTAAGACGAGAAATCTTTTGTGAATTACCTTGAAAGGTTTAAGAACTCCAACGAAACAAATATTTCAAGAATTGCTGTGGAAGCAAACTTTTAAATAGACTTTCCGGATAACTTCAAAATTTCTTTTTCTGATTACGAATAAAGCAAACGAGATATTTCCATGCCCCTTTCTGTACTGGATTTTTCTGAAATTCTTACATGAGAGAGATGGAGTCATTACTCTTCTATAACTTTGCTCCGACGAGGTCCACCAAAGTTTCACGGTTCTTTGAGAAAGTCAATCTGAAAACATGAAAATCTCAATAGTTTAAACCTTTAGACTTCGACCAGTGCAGCAGTTGTACCTTGATCGCGCCAAGAAAGAATTTAGACTACGGCCGGTACAGAAGTTGTGCCTTGAAAGTCATAAGAATCGCGCCAAGAAAGAATTTAGACTACGGCCGGTACAGCAGTCGTGCCTTGAAAGTCATAAGAATCGCGCCAAGAAAGAATTTAGACTACGGCCGGTACATCAGTTGTGCCTTGAAAGTCATAAGAATCGCGCCAAGAAGAATTTAGACTATGGACGGTACAGAAGTTGTGCCTTGAAAGTCATAAGAATCGCGCCAAGAAAGAATTTAGACTACGGCCGGTACAGCAGTCGTGCCTTGAAAGTCATAAGATTCGCGCCAAGAAAGAATTTAGACTACAGCCAGTACAGCAGTTGTGTTTTAAAAGCTATAAGAATCGCGACGAGAAAGAATTTAGACTACGGCCGGTACAGAAGTTGTGCCTTGAAAGTCATAAGAATCGCGACAAGAAGAATTTAGACTATGGCCGGTACAGCAGTTGTGGGTGGCTTGACAGTTATAAGAATCGTGCCAAGGTTAATCTAAAAAAACATAATCACTACTGGTCTTGTCACAGCAGATGAAACTCCAAGACCAGTTGATCTTCAAACTACTCTTAAAAAGCAAATATTTCAAGAAAAGTTCATGAAACAAACTTTTTACCAAAAAGACTTTCTGGGAAATATCAAATTCCCATTTCCTATGGAGAAAATACAGCATATAAAACATTTCTACCTAGTATTTGCCTTATTTCTGAATTTCTAACATAAAGAGAAGAAATTACAGTTCTTCCTTAATTTAGCTCAGTATGGTCCATATACAGCGTTGTACGGCTTTCTGAGAGAAACAAATTATAAAGATATAAATTAAATAGTCAATTCTAAACACTCGCATTCTTTATGGATCTCCTTTAATCTCTGCAGCTTAATATCAAAGACTATTAAATGTTTAAGAAACTTTTTAAAAACAGATTTTACAAGAATAGATCTGGAAGCAAACTTTTAACCCAGACTTTCCGAATAATCTCAGAATTTCTTTTTTATGATTTCCAATAACGTAAAGAATACTTTTATGTCCCTTTCTTAAGTCATCTGAAATTCTTACATAAAAGAGATGAGAACATAACTCTTCTATATATTAGCTCAGACAAGGTCACCTCAGTTGCACTGTTCTCTGAGGGATACAATCTGGAAATATTTAAAAACCTCAATAGGTCATTATAAACATGCATAATCATTAAGGATCTCCTCTCAGCAGATTAAACTTTAAGACTAATTAAGGTTCAAACAACTCTTTAAAAAACAGATATTTCAAGAAATTTTCAGGAAACAAACTTCTTACCCCAGAGAGATTTTCTGTAAAACATCGAAATTTTCTTTTCAATGGAGTATAACCAATTCTACCTCCTAATTGTCTTATTTTTAAAATTCGAACACAAAGAGATGAAAGTACAGCTCTTCTGTAATTTAGGGTTGCTAGTTCGATTGCAACCAAATACCGTCGTTTACAAAGGGGGCTGGTGCACGTTAAATCTGTCGTGACCTCAATTTTTTTAAGGTTGGTGTTATGTGGAAGTTGGGAGTCTAGGGTTCAGCTGAGGTGTTGCCTCGTCATCTTATCATGGTTCAAAATTAAGTGGTGTTATCCTCCGATCTCTCCCTTTGTGATTGATCCCGAACCTTCGCCAATAGCCCATTGTGTTGCTCTAGTGCAGGGGTTCCCAAAGTGTGTGCCGCGGCACTCTGGGGTGCCAAGTAGAGAGATTAGGGGTGCCATGAAGCGTCCATGAAGCAGTTGCTATTATAAGGTGCAAATATCGTTCGAAAATAAAATAAATACGAGTAGCTGTATCACTAGCATATCGCGAGTAGCTGTATCACTAGATATCACGAGTTGCTGTATCACTAGCATATCGCGAGTAGCTGTATCTTAATTCCACGATTCAAACAATTGTACAGTGAGCAGTAGGCTCAGTCGTCGCACTAAACACACACATATACCACCAAGAGCATGTTGAAGGTAATTTTATTTGTTTTATTTAAATTTTCACCTACACCTATGTTTACCTATCAAGTAAAATTAGAGTATTTGTGTGAATTTTATAAATACGAGTTGTATTAATTATGTCCCATGTTCTTACCACTTACTTTCCTAATTTCTTCTTTAAAGTTGTACAAATATGAAATATATATTATTTATACAATACCATAGATATTACATGACGAGGGTGCCGTGAGAAATATTCTAATTCTCTTAAGTCTGCCACGACTTGGATAAGTTTGGGAACCCCTGCTCTAGTGCAATGTTCATTAAAATATACCATACCATACCTTCTATAATTTAGCTCAATAAGGTTCACATTAGCACACTGCATTGTTTTCAGAAGGCAGGAAAATCTTAAAATATAAATTCGAGGTCTAGTTTATTCCAAGCACTTTCACGATGATTTTCGTGGACACACACACACACACATACACACACAGGCTAGTTAATTTTTAAACAATTCCTCTGGAAAAAATAGTTTATTTTAAAGAGTAGTTCGGCAGGCAAACTTTTTACCAGAAAGTTAAATGACGTTTCACTAAATGATTGATGAACATTCTACAGTACGGCGGGATGTTTGTACTCTAGATGAAGAAAAAAGGCAATTTTTGCAAAAGTTGAAGAAATTCTTGTTCAATTCTATTTTTTAAGCAGTAGGCTTCATCAGATAAGTGACCTGCTTTTAAACGAAAAAAGACTTCGATAAAAAAGGTTGGATAATGCAAGTATATTTTAAGCATTTTAACTTAAACCTGTGAAACTTTAATGCTAGTGGAATGATGTGTGCAGCTATATTTTAATATAAAACAATCGATTTGAAGTGATATCAATATTGCTTTAAATTGATTCACACTTCACTTGAAGACGTAGTTACGTTTAAGGGCATATATATTATCAGATAAATAAATAACTTTTAAACGAAAATATTCTAAATAAGAGGGTCTGAAAAAGTACATACATTTTATTTATGCTCAAAAAATTGCACCAGTTCATAATACGCATTCATAGAAAAAAAAGAACTACACAACTAAATTTAAAACTTACACAAAATGAAAACGGAAATGGGAAAATAAGTTTAGAATTAGTCATATCTTTATACGGTTGCCATTCCAAAGAAAACAACAATAGTTAAATTTCATTAAATTCATTTAAAAATGTTCTAGATTGAATTTTAAAATTCGCCTCGATCCCAAAATTGCAAAAAATTCGGACTACCTGTGTGCTAAATCTCATTGCTGTGAGTGCGATAGAATTGTCAGTATTTTGCGGCAAGATGGTAAATGATAATTTTAGGTAACGTCGTACTAGAGCAACACAACGGGCTTTTTTGCGGCAAGAAACAGACAAACACTTCCTTTTATAATAGTAGAGACTGGTGATATTTCCTGTAAGCATCCTGAATGTGATATCATAATTGGCTTGTTTTTGGAACGAGATTTCAGCATTATAAAAACTTAAAAGAATGAATTCCGAATTGATATATGTATGCTAGTTGATTGGTCAACACAAATTAGATTTAACGCCAAACGTCCCCAAAACGGCAATAAGCTACATGTTAAGATAACCCCGATATAAATCACGCGAGAGCATTTGGACAGCTAAAGTAAAATATTCACAGACCGCCTGTTTTTGTTTGCACTGAAAATCCAGATACAACTCTCTGTAGACATTTTTTGAGGGTTTTTGGCGTGCTTTTTGTAGCGAGTTGTGGCTAGAAAAGGGAACCCAACTTTATCAGGATTATGGCAACCTTGCGAAGTTAAAATTTTCATTTCCTAACCTTTTCATTCTTGAATATTTTGGAATGTTCCTTTCATTTCCGTAAAAACGTCCTTTGATTTCATTGAACCTTTAAAATTTTTTTCCCAATTCTTTACCGTTTCCTGTCTATCTATCTAAATTTGAAGAATTAAAACTTTCAGTTAGCATTTTAAGCACGCCACAGTGCAGTCTCACCGGTTGTATGGTTTTGTGTTCATTATAAATTTTATTTTTCTGGTGATAGGGTATTTTTAGGAAATGTCGCTCTCATCTCACAACATGTAAACCGAATTTCATTTATATTCAGCTGTGCGTTTAAAAATTCGTGTGATGTAGGTAGATACTTTAATCAACTTCACACTGGAGCAACCCGACGTACTATTGGCGACGGTCCAGGAACAAACACGAAGGGAAAGATCGAGGACAACACCACGTAATTTTGAACCGCACTTCGTGTGAGGAAAAGAATTGTTTCAATAAATTCTTAGAAGTAAGGTATTTAGATTGGTAGAAGTTTAAAATTGTCGAAAAAATTTTAAGGATCATAAGTTTTTCAAGTTTTTTTAAAAAACTTTATTACATTCGTCGACCAACCGGTCTGGTGGTTAAGGTGTTTACCTTTAGATCGGATAGTTCTTGGTTTAAATCAGGTTCAGCACATAGATATTTGTAAGCGTATGGTGCATGAGACGGCTGGTGCACCTTAAATATCTCGACGCCGAATATCGTCACGTTGGGTTGGTGTGGAAGTTTAGAGAGTGGGGTGACAGCTCAGGTGTTGCCTCGTCATCTGACCGTGGTTCCAAATTACGAGGTGTTGTCCTCGGATCTTTCCCTCAAGGGACTGATCCCGGACCGTCGTCCATAGCCCGTTGTGTTGCTCTAGTACGACGTTAACTAAAATTACCATTACCAAATTACGTGGTGTTGTCCTCGAATCTTTCACTTAGGGGATTGATCCCGGGCCGTCGTCAATAGCCCGTTGTGTTGCTCTAGTACAGATGTGGCCACCCTTTTATATACCATGCGTCAATTTTTTTCACATGCGAGTTCAGATGCGCTGTACAACTCCAGCACCTTTTCTACCTTACGTTCATGGTCCTGCCATATCCTTAATAACTTTTTTAATAAAAGTATGTTTATCGACATAATTAACATTTTTAAATGATTTAACTATATTTATGTAAAACAATGTCTATTACAGAGAGTTCTATAAATTTGAATCAGTCATTCGCTACCTCGTTTTCCTTTTAATAAATTCCATGGATGATAATGCTTGTTCACATCTGTATGTCGTTATAAAACGTCATATATAACTTTTCAACTTATATAACTTTTCAAAGGAATAAGTAGGTGCAAGGATGCATTGCGCCACTTGTAATCATCCAATGCGGCAAGTTTGGCACATGCGCCACAGGTTGGCCATCCCTGCTCTAGTACAACGTTAATTAATAATTACCAAATTACCTCGAAGCTTAAAATGGTGATTTAAAAAAAAAATTTCTTCCTTGGCGATACAAAAAACGCGCCAAAAACATTACCGCACAAAGATGTTTAAAACAAAGCTGTATCAAAATCCCTCTATTAGACAATATATTCACTAAAATATATATTTACGCAGTTTCACAGAAGTTGCCTAAGCTCGTGAGTATCCATACTGATGTTAGCTTCAACGAAAAAGGGCTTCCTGAAATTCCATACTACTGCGGCTGAATCTGTAAACGGGAGTACCTTAAAGTCAACAAGTCTCCGTGGAATATTTTACGACTGGTATTTTAATACCCTTTTTGCCATAAATCATCGGGAATAAATGTTCCGATTCTCCGTTTACAATCGACGCGAATTCTAACAACGTGCCTAACCAATATCACAGTTGTTTGAGTTTGAAAGTAATGAATAAGGGAATGAGACTTATATGCAAATGGTCGTTTTTGCTGATCAGCAGTTACTCTGCGAGCTTTCGCACGTTGATTAAGGAGCAATGACTTTAATAATTCCAATAAAGAATTTACGTTTTGATGTTTTGGACTGCATTGGTAAATGTTATGCCTTGACTCATCGTGTCAGTATTGTTTTTACTGCTTTACGATTTAAACTGTTTTGATAAATTGCTTTCCATTTTAGCATTTTCCATACTTAGATTTCAGAAGGCTTGTTATGGTAATTGTCTTCTTAACTGTTTACTGTAGAAACAATCTTTCAATTAGGAACCATGTATTTATATTGGATAGGTATTCAGACAATAATTATCCTAAAACCATTAATTTTACAGAGGGTGTTTATGTATTAAAATTCAAAATATAACTTTTTAAACTGGATTTTAATCTAGAAACTTTCATTTTTAAGTGTTTACTTAAGCTCTAATTGTTCCAATAAGCCAAATTTCATAAAATATGCGCGATGTAAGTATTCAAATTTTATTTCCTACTAGCCACTGCGTGGCTAGCCCGGCGTTGCCCGTGCTCGCAAACCAACACCACGGGCTAAACAGAGGTGTAAGGAAGTAATCTGGTGCAACATTTTCCGCAGATTTCAAATCCGTTGAAATTTTTAATCTATCTTTAACGATTCCGATTTTACGAATACGAACTTAACAATCCCAGTCGAAATGTTTTTTAATTTTTGCTCTCATTCACTCAAATGTAATAGGGCAGGAAATGTAATGTTTCTTTTTTTTTTAACACGATGGGCAGAAGATGCAATATGTTTATTTTTGGAAAGAGAAAATTCACGGTGACGTCACAATCTCTCTTGCGAAAATACAAGATATATTCAATTTAAAAATGATTTATTTAAAGAAAATCTTTTTTTAGCCATCGATCTAAAGTGAAATTTTCCGCAGATTTCAAATCCGTTGATATTTTTACTCTATCCTTAACGGTCTAGGAGATTGAAAAAGAACTAAGTAACTCCAGTTAAAAGATTATTTGTTTTATCGTCTGACTGGAAAATCATTTATCCTCGCAAAATCAAACGGAAACGAAAAAAATAAATTTAGAATATGTGATCTCTTTTATCAACACCTCCTATAGCAGGTGTTGCATTCAATAATGATCAAACTTCATTAAATTCTTTTTAAAATGTTCTAGATTAAATTTTAAAATCCACCTCGACCCTAAATTTGCAAAAAATTCGTGCTACCTGTGTGCTAAATCCCATTACTGTAAGTGCCATACATTCGTCAGGACTTTGATCACAAGAAACACAAACAAACACTTCCTTTTATAATATTAGAGACTATACCATCTTGAATACATGTACTACTGTGTTAGGGATTCAACTTTGTCAAACTAAATATCTCTTTAGAAGGCCGCGTCTGAGTTTACAAACGAGTTTAATAAAAGCAATTTTATTTTTCATTTTGAAAATGACCCCTAACACTTTAACGTTAAATGCTAACTCTTCCAGTTATTTGCATTTGTATATCCTTGAGAATATTGAACCGTTAACAACATTATTTTGCGATGCATATTTTAAATTGTCATTAAGCACTGCATAAAACATTTGTATAGTTTTTATTCTCTAACCAAAGAGCATAAACAGATCTGCCCTAAACAGAATAAAAAAAAATTTAAGTCATGCAAACCAGAAATCTTAGTGGAAATAGTCTTTAATGATACCGATCTAAAAATAAATGAAAAAAAATTATTTGTATACAAACTGATAGCTGTTCAGATCTTCTGTTTTATTCTTTGTTTGAACTGAAAATTTTAAATGCCCTTTTATTTTAAAATTTTCTTAAGAAGGTGAACACCACCCAATTTTTTTTCTTTAATATTGTTTGGATCATTTTACTATTTTTATCGGTGATGTACTAGCATAATACAAATGTTTTAAGTGTAACATTTAGTTTTTATAAATATAACTTTTTTTTAGTCAAAATTTAATAAAAAATTATGACAATATGAAGGGTTTCTAATAACACTGATAGCAATTTGAATTTTGCACCTATTTTGTTGTTTTTTGTACTAAACTCTTCGTTTACATCTGGCATGTGCATTAAATAAAAAAAAATTAGGAGTAATAACAATAAAAAATATATACAATCTGAATAATGATATCAAATATGGAAATTATCCAAAAAATTCTAAAAAAAGTATGACTTCATCTCATTATCTCACAAAATTAAAAATTTTATTACAGTTATATTTATTTTTTGAAGTTCAATGCACAATATAATGACTAATAAACATTTATGCAAAATATCTGAGAAAAAAACTGAACAGTTTTTTAGAGAGAGATGTTAAGATAATGGTAAATACAGAAAAACTCATTTTGAGTTTCTGGAACATTTTACCCTTAGGACATTGCTTTTTAATATTACTATACTTCAGAAAAAGGCCTATAACTTCGCTAATACTTAATGAATTTTAAAACGGTTTTCAGATATTGAAAAAGAAATGTTCAAGGCACATTTGCAATAAATAAAGTCAATAATGATTTTTTTTGTAAAATGTGGGTGTTTACCTACATTAAATGCCGACCAACCGGTATAGCTTCGTCATCTGAACATGGTTCAAAATTACGATGTAATTGTTAGAGGCAATAATGGCCCTCCCACTGGGTGCTCCTTCACAAGTGGCCATCTCTTCCGGCCTTGTGGTGGCCAATGACTTCGGTCAAAATGTGCCCGCCATTAGGAAAAAAAAAAAACTACATTAAATTACAAGAAGTACAGACTGCAGTAGCCCAGTTGGAAAAGGTGTAAGAATAGCAGTCGGATGAATGCTCGTTTGAAACTGGATAGAGCCAAAGAAAGTTGTGGGGGTTGGTGCACGTTAAATCTGTCGTGGCCTCAAATGTGTTCACATTGGAATGGCGTGAAAGTTCGGAGAGTGGGGTGCAGCTGGGGTGTGACATCGTCATCTGACCGTAGTTCAAAATTAAATAGTGTCCTCGGATCTCCCTTCGGGATTGATACCATACAGTCGAAAATATCCCGTTGTGCTGCACGAGTGTGACGTTAATTAAACTTCCAAGTGGTTTCGACGTCTATTTGATCTAGTCATCAAGATCTGGTCGGCGACCAACCGGTATAGTGGTTAAGGTGTTAGCCTCTAGATCGGAAGGTTCCTGGTTCGAATCCAGGTCCGAGCATGGATGTTTGTAATCGTATGGTGTACAGGCGGCTGGTGTACCTTAAATCTGTCGTGGTCGAAAGTCCTTACGTTGGGTTGGTATGGAAGTTTGGAGAGTGGGGTGCCAGCTCAGGTGTTGCCTCTTCATCTGACCGTGGTTCAAAATTACAAGGTGTTGTTCTCGGATCTTTCCTTTAAGGGATTGATCCCGGACCGTCGTCAGTAGCCCGTTGTGTTGCTCTAGTATGACGTTAACTAAAATTACCATTACCGTAGTTCAAAATTACGAGGTGTTGTCCTCGGATCTTACGACGGTTTCTCGGATACGACGGTCGATCCAAGCAAAGACCGTCGTGTCCTCAAATGTTCTCTCCTTGGGGTTGGGTTGGTGTGGAAGTTTCGAGAGTGGGGTGCCAGCTTAGGTATTGCTTCGTCATCCAACTGTGGTTCAAAATTACGAGTTGTTGTCCTCGGGGGGACCCTTAAGGGATTGATCTTGGAGAGTCTTCAATAGCCCGTTGTGTTGCTCTAGTACGACGTTAACTAATAATTACCAATTAACATTACCAAGATCTGGTCAGTTTCCTTCTAGCGGCGAAATATCTCGTCCGTCAAAATCTGGTCATTTTTGTCAGTTTGACAAGATACCTCGTCGAAACCAGTTAGTGCATTGCCACCTTATATTTAAAGGTTTAATGGAATAAACTCGTTTTTTATTTGGTATTTGATTAAAGTCGCACTGGAGCAACACAACGTGCTATTGGCGACGGTCCGGGATCAAACCGAAGGGAAATATTCGAGGACAACGCGACGTAATTTTGAACCACGGTAAGATGACGAGGCAACACCTGAGCTGACACCCCACTCTTCAAATTTCCACACCACGCCAGCGTCAGGACATTTTAGGCCATGACAGATTTAACATGCACCCGCCCCTTTGTACACACTGGTCTTTGATTGGATTCGAACTCGCAACCTTCCGGTTACTAGACCGTCTCTTCCAACCGAGCCAACATGACCCTGAAATCAATTTCAGCAGGTAGTTATTTAATTAACGTCGGCACTGTATCGACACAGTGGTTTTTTAGTGACGTTCCAAGATTAGCCCCCGAAGGTAAAGATCCGAGGACAACACCGCGTAATTTTGCACCCCGGTCTGATGACGATAGTTTCAGTAACGAGTTGAGGGATAACGAATACATATTGAGTACAATTGGTTTGAGTTACATTCCAAAACCACTAGATCTTTGTGCTTAGAAAAAATTACCACTTAACAAGCGCCATATATATGGCTTTGTTACCTACAGGTGATTATCAAAATAATGGAAACACTGTGAATAAATGTGACATTTAAAAATGCGCTTCGTAAGCATTAAAATAATTACAGTTAGGAAAAATCGTGTAAGTAATAAAGGATTCCTTATAAATCCAGTGTGTTTCCATTATTTTGATAACACCCTATATCTCACATTGCACCTAAGAAGATTTAGACAAAAATATTTATAAGGGAAGAGAAAGTGCAGGTCATCAAATATGTATATGTACTCAACAAAAAGGATAATCTGTCCCTCCTGCGGTGTATTCCAACCCAGATATCTTCATGTAGCTTTAGAATCGAATAAAGCGCTAACGATGCTTACTTAAGAATGCAGTAGTAATTTGTTAAGGATATTTTGAGTAGCAAACGCAATCGATGGGCAATCGACCACTAGCGGAGATTTTGGAGCACCTCTTTGTCACTTTAATGAAGTGTAAGTAAAACAGTGGGGCAATTTCAAACAAAATCATTAGACATTACGGGTACCAAAAGGGCGCTGAAATAAAGAGATAACGCTAAGTACCACTAAACTTACGAAGTGTAGAGGTGGAAAAAAAGCCTGAAAACCACCTCATTGCGATTTTCGATGAAGTAGTTAATCTTCGAGTTCCTATCTCTTATCGAAGAGATGGGTGTTTGGGCCCTTAGTTTAAACACATGCGAGTTATCCACTTATTCAAAGAGTAAACAGCATAACTTTAAGTATTTTTGAGTTAGTCTTTGATCTCCGGGATAAGGTGATTATCGAATTCAAATATGCGTTTTGTGATCATCAAGATTACTAGGTCTGGTTTACCAAATGCTATATAGATTTGCTTTTATTGTTTAGAGCAGTAGTTCTTAACCTTTTTAGTGATCGGCGTATTGAAAGAGTAAATAGCATTATTTTTGAGGTAGTCTTTGATCTCCGGGATAAGGTGAATATATCGAATTCAGATATGCATTTTGTGACCATCAAGATTACTAGGTCTGGTTTACCAAATGCTTCATATGTTTAAGAATCCGACTCCATTTACTTTTATTGTTTAGAGAAGTGGTTCTCAACCTTTTTAGTGATCGGCTTATTGTAAGTTTAAAGAGCATAACTTTAAGTATTTTTGAGCTAATCTTTGATCGGGATGAAGTGACTATCGAATTCAAATATGCATTTTGTGATAATCAAGATTACTAGGTCTGGTTTACCAAATGCTACATACATTTACTTTGATTGTTTAGAGCAGTGTTTCTTAACCTTTTTAGCGATCGACGTATTGTAAGATTAAAGAGCATAACTTTAAGTATTATTGAGCTAGTCTCTGATCACCAATATAAGGTGACTATCGAATTCAAATATGCATTTTGTGACCATCAAGGTTACTAAGTCTGGTTTACCAAATGCTACACAAATTTATATTCCGACTCCATCTACCTTCTTTATTGTTCAGAGAAGTGGTTCTTAAACTTTTTTATTGACCGGCATTCGTTTGAATTTATATAAGCAGTTCTCGCATCTCCTTGAAGAATGTGATCCTATTTCTTTATATAGAAAATTACATCGATTGCAAGATAGTTTATTTAGTGAAAAAAAAAACACTTATTATAACATATATACTACCTTATAATAATGGACCGGACGCCAGCGGATTTACATAAACTACTTGTTTGGAGGTGTTTTTTGTGGTATAGCCTGGGACCTTTACAACTTGTTCCCGGTAAATTGATTGCCGACGCCCACATAAACATTTTGGACAATCAGGTTCTTCCTACGCTCTGGCAATTTCATAGAATGAACGAATGTTACTTCGAGGACGACAATGTCATGATGCAGCCTCTGTGAAACAGTGGCATCGAGATATGTATGTAAAACTTCTTCCCTGGCCTGCTCAGAGTCCCGACTTAAACCCCATAGAACATTTGTAGAACGAGTTAGAGCGATACTTACGGACCAGGGAACCACATCCGAAATCTACAGCTGAGCCGGCGACATTCTTGCGGCAGGAATGTACACAAATACCCATAGCTGTGTATCAAAACCTTGTTGAAAGTATGCCCAGAAGGGTTGATTTCTGTTTTCTATTTTCACGTTCAAAACGGATGAAAATTCCGACCTTGACGGTTATACCCATGCTACCAGATAATTCCCATTAAAAGCATAACTTTGCATTTTATTCGTGGATGTAATTAATACAACCTGAAAATGGTGATTATTTATTCAAAAGATAAGTTTTTATTAATGCACAAAGAGTAAAATATTTTTCAGTCTATAGATTTTTCTAGCCTGTTGGATTTTGGTGCCTTCTTCGAAGCAGTGTTGCTTACTTCAGTTTATATACCTCAATGTGTCTGAGGCAAGGGTAGAGAGGGTCGGATTGGAAGTCCCAAAAATTAAAGTAGCGTTCGCCAGTTTCTCACAGGTGGTTGTTTCCATCGAAAATTTAGTGACTTCTCATTACCCCCCCCCTCCCCCCCAAAGGGTGCACGACACCAGGGTAAAGACCCACTGGTTTAGAGCAAAAAGAACATTCAAACCTTTAAACATTCTTACTGCATTTGATGTATAGGGTACGACGATCACTGCATTCAAATATGTATTTTGCGATCGTCAAAATTACAGGGTCCAAGCCAAATAGCCCATTGTGTAGCTCCAGTGTGACGTTAATTAAAAATACCAATGCCGGGTCAAAGCCAGACTAACTTCCAACTGCATTTTAGAATGGATTGATTTTTCTTTGTTCCAAGTCATCTCAGGTCCGCGGTAACTCGGTTGGAAGAGTAACGGATTAGTAACCGGAGGGGTGCAAGTTAAAATCTAACCAAAGACCATCGTGTACAAAAGGGGGATGGTGCACATTAAATCTCTCGTGGCCCCAAACGTACTCACGTTGGTGGTGTGGAAGTTTGGAGTTTGAAGTGCCAGCTCGGGTGTAACCTCGTCATCTGACCGAGGTTCTAAATTAGGTGTTGTTGTCCTCGGACCAGTTCCAGTGCGACGTCAATCAAGTTATCTTACTGCTACCAACAGCCTTGAGGAACATATTTGTGAGTCGAAGCAAATTTAAATATACTGACATAGTAGAAATAGAAGGTTAAAAGAAGAGCACAACTTTAATTACCTCTGAGAGAAGGTCTTTCATATCCAGAGGATATGGCGACTATTGCATACCGTCAATATTACCAACTCCGAGCCAGAAGCGACCGCCGCCTGCATTTTAGATTGCGACTCGTCCCTTAGTCCAAGCCAACTCACTACTACAAACAGCTTTGAGTAACATATTTGAGTCAAAGCAAATTTAAATATACTGACATAGAAATAGAAGGTTAAAAGAAGAGCACAACTTTAATTATCTCTGAAAGAAGGTCATTCATCTCCAGGATATGGCGACTATTGAATTCAAGCATACCGTCAATATTACCAACTCCGAGCCAGAAGCGACCGCCGCCTGCATTTTAGATTGCGACTCGTCCCTTAGTCCAAGCCAACTCACTACTACAAACAGCTTTGAGTAACATATTTGAGTCAAAGCAAATTTAAATATACTGACATAGTAGAAATAGAAGGTTAAAAGAAGAGCACAAGTTTAATTATCACTGAGAGAAGGTCTTTCATCTCCAGGATATGGCGACTATTGAATTCAAGCATACCGTCAATATTACCAACTCCGAGCCAGAAGCGACCGCCGCCTGCATTTTAGATTGCGACTCGTCCCTTAGTCCAAGCCAACTCACTACTACAAACGGCTTTGAGTAACATATTTTAGTCAAAGCAAATTTAAATATACTGACATAGAAATAGAAGGTTAAAAGAAGAGCACAACTTTAATTATCTCTGAAAGAAGGTCATTCATCTCCAGGATATGGCGACTATTGAATTCAAGCATACCGTCAATATTACCAACTCCGAGCCAGAAACGACCGCCGCCTGCATTTTAGATTGCGACTCGTCCCTTAGTCCAAGCCAACTCACTACTATAAACGGCTTTGAGTAACATATTTTAGTCAAAGCAAATTTAAATATACTGACATAGAAATAGAAGGTTAAAAGAAGAGCACAACTTTAATTATCTCTGAAAGAAGGTCATTCATCTCCAGGATATGGCGACTATTGAATTCAAGCATACCGTCAATATTACCAACTCCGAGCCAGAAGCGACCGCCGCCTGCATTTTAGATTGCGACTCGTCCCTTAGTCCAAGCCAACTCACTACTACAAACAGCTTTGAGTAACATATTTGAGTCAAAGCAAATTTAAATATACTGACATGGTAGAAATAGAAGGTTAAAAGAAGAGCACAAGTTTAATTATCACTGAGAGAAGGTCTTTCATCTCCAGGATATGGCGACTATTGAATTCAAGCATACCGTCAATATTACCAACTCCGAGCCAGAAGCGACCGCCGCCTGCATTTTAGATTGCGACTCGTCCCTTAGTCCAAGCCAACTCACTACTACAAACGGCTTTGAGTAACATATTTGAGTCAAAGCAAATTTAAATATACTGACATAGAAATAGAAGGTTAAAAGAAGAGCACAACTTTAATTATCTCTGAAAGAAGGTCATTCATCTCCAGGATATGGCGACTATTGAATTCAAGCATACCGTCAATATTACCAACTCCGAGCCAGAAGCGACCGCCGCCTGCATTTTAGATTGCGACTTGTCCCTCAGTCCAAGTCAACTCAATACTATAAACGGCTTTGAGTAACATATTTGAGTCAAAGCAAATTTAAATATACTGACATAGAAATAGAAGGTTAAAAGAAGAGCACAACTTTAATTATCTCTGAAAGAAGGTCATTCATCTCCAGGATATGGCGACTATTGAATTCAAGCATACCGTCAATATTACCAACTCCGAGCCAGAAGCGACCGCCGCCTGCATTTTAGATTGCGACTCGTCCCTTAGTCCAAGCCAACTCACTACTACAAACAGCTTTGAGTAACATATTTGAGGCAAAGCAAATTTAAATATACTGACATAGTAGAAATAGAAGGTTAAAAGAAGAGCACAAGTTTAATTATCACTGAGAGAAGGTCTTTCATCTCCAGGATATGGCGACTATTGAATTCAAGCATACCGTCAATATTACCAACTCCGAGCCAGAAGCGACCGCCGCCTGCATTTTAGATTGCGACTCGTCCCTTAGTCCAAGCCAACTCACTACTACAAACAGCTTTGAGTAACATATTTGAGGCAAAGCAAATTTAAATATACTGACATAGTAGAAATAGAAGGTTAAAAGAAGAGCACAAGTTTAATTATCACTGAGAGAAGGTCTTTCATCTCCAGGATATGGCGACTATTAAATTCAAGCATACCGTCAATATTACCAACTCCGAGCCAGAAGCGACCGCCGCCTGCATTTTAGATTGCGACTCGTCCCTTAGTCCAAGCCAACTCACTACTACAAACGGCTTTGAGTAACATATTTGAGTCAAAGCAAATTTAAATATACTGACATAGAAATAGAAGGTTAAAAGAAGAGCACAACTTTAATTATATCTGAGAGAAGGTCGCGACTATTGAATTCAAGAGCATACCGTCAATATTATCAACTCCGAGCCAGAAGTGACCGCCGCCTGCATTTTAGATTGCTACTCGTCCCTCAGTCCAAGCCAACTCACTACTACAAACAGCTTTGAGTAACATATTTGAGTCAAAGCAAATTTAAATATACTGACATAGTAGAAATAGAAGGTTAAAAGAAGAGCACAACTTTAATTATATCTGAGAGAAGGTCGCGACTATTGAATTCAAGAGCATACCGTCAATATTACCAACTCCGAGCCAGAAGTGACCGCCGCCTGCATTTTAGATTGCTACTCGTCCCTCAGTCCAAGCCAACTCACTACTACAAACAGCTTTGAGTAACATATTTGAGTCAAAGCAAATTTAAATATACTGACATAGTAGAAATAGAAAGTTAAAAGAAGAGCACAACTTTAATTATCTCTGAGAGAAGGTCTTTCATCTCCAGGATATGGCGACTATTGAATTCAAGCATACCGTCAATATTAACAACTCCGAGCCAGAAGTGACCGCCGCCTGCATTTTAGATTGCTACTCGTCCCTCAGTCCTAGCCAACTCACTACTACAAACAGCTTTGAGTAACATATTTGAGTCAAAGCAAATTTAAATATACTGACATAGTAGAAATAGAAGGTTAAAAGAAGAGCACAACTTTAATTATCTCTGAAAGAAGGTCATTCATCTCCAGGATATGGCTACTATTGAATTCAAGCATTCCGTCAATATTACCAACTCCGAGCCAGAAGCGACCGCCGCCTGCATTTTAGATTGCGACTCGTCCCTCAGTCCAAGTCAACTCAATACTACAAACGGCTTTGAGTAACATATTTGAGTCAAAGCAAATTTAAATATACTGACATAGTAGAAATAGAAGGTTAAAAGAAGAGCACAACTTTAATTATCTCTGAAAGAAGGTCATTCATCTCCAGGATATGGCGACTATTGAATTCAAGCATACCGTCAATATTACCAACTCCGAGCCAGAAGCGACCGCCGCCTGCATTTTAAATTGCGACTCGTCCCTTAGTCCAAGCCAACTCACTACTACAAACAGCTTTGAGTAACATATTTGAGTCAAAGCAAATTTAAATATACTGACATAGTAGAAATAGAAGGTTAAAAGAAGAGCACAAGTTTAAATATCACTGAGAGAAGGTCTTTCATCTCCAGGATATGGCGACTATTGAATTCAAGCATACCGTCAATATTACCAACTCCGAGCCAGAAGCGACCGCCGCCTGCATTTTAGATTGCGACTCGTCCCTTAGTCCAAGCCAACTCACTACTAGAAACGGCTTTGAGTAAAATATTTGAGTCAAAGCAAATTTAAATATACTGACATAGAAATAGAAGGTTAAAAGAAGAGCACAAGTTTAAATATCACTGAGAGAAGGTCTTTCATCTCCAGGATATGGCGACTATTGAATTCAAGCATACCGTCAATATTACCAACTCCGAGCCAGAAGCGACCGCCGCCTGCATTTTAGATTGCGACTCGTCCCTTAGTCCAAGCCAACTCACTACTACAAACGGCTTTGAGTAACATATTTGAGGCAAAGCAAATTTAAATATACTGACATAGTAGAAATAGAAGGTTAAAAGAAGAGCACAAGTTTAATTATCACTGAGAGAAGGTCTTTCATCTCCAGGATATGGCGACTATTGAATTCAAGCATACCGTCAATATTACCAACTCCGAGCCAGAAGTGACCGCCGCCTGCATTTTAGATTGCGACTCGTCCCTTAGTCCAAGCCAACTCACTACTACAAACGGCTTTGAGTAACATAATTTAGTCAAAGCAAATTTAAATATACTGACATAGAAATAGAAGGTTAAAAGAAGAGCACAACTTTAATTATCTCTGAAAGAAGGTCATTCATCTCCAGGATATGGCGACTATTGAATTCAAGCATACCGTCAATATTACCAACTCCGAGCCAGAAGCGACCGCCGCCTGCATTTTAGATTGCGACTCGTCCCTCAGTCCTAGCCAACTCACTACTACAAACAGCTTTGAGTAACATATTTGAGTCAAAGCAAATTTAAATATACTGACATAGTAGAAATAGAAGGTTAAAAGAAGAGCACAACTTTAATTATATCTGAGAGAAGGTCGCGACTATTGAATTCAAGAGCATACCGTCATTATTACCAACTCCGAGCCAGAAGTGACCGCCGCCTGCATTTTAGATTGCTACTCGTCCCTCAGTCCAAGCCAACTCACTACTACAAACAGCTTTGAGTAACATATTTGAGTCAAAGCAAATTTAAATATACTGACATAGTAGAAATAGAAGGTTAAAAGAAGAGCACAACTTTAATTATATCTGAGAGAAGGTCGCGACTATTGAATTCAAGAGCATACCGTCAATATTACCAACTCCGAGCCAGAAGCGACCGCCACCTGCGTTTTAGATTGCGACTCGTCCCTCAGTCCAAGTCAACTCAATACTACAAACGGCTTTGAGTAACATATTTGAGTCAAAGCAAATTTAAATATACTGACATAGTAGAAATAGAAGGTTAAAAGAAGAGCACAACTTTAATTATCTCTGAAAGAAGGTCATTCATCTCCAGGATATGGCGACTATTGAATTCAAGCATACCGTCAATATTACCAACTCCGAGCCAGAAGCGACCGCCGCCTGCATTTTAAATTGCGACTCGTCCCTTAGTTCAAGCCAACTCACTACTACAAACAGCTTTGAGTAACATATTTGAGTCAAAGCAAATTTAAATATACTGACATAGTAGAAATAGAAGGTTAAAAGAAGAGCACAAGTTTAAATATCACTGAGAGAAGGTCTTTCATCTCCAGGATATGGCGACTATTGAATTCAAGCATACCGTCAATATTACCAACTCCGAGCCAGAAGCGACCGCCGCCTGCATTTTAGATTGCGACTCGTCCCTTAGTCCAAGCCAACTCACTACTACAAACGGCTTTGAGTAACATATTTGAGTCAAAGCAAATTTAAATATACTGACATAGAAATAGAAGGTTAAAAGAAGAGCACAAGTTTAAATATCACTGAGAGAAGGTCTTTCATCTCCAGGATATGGCGACTATTGAATTCAAGCATACCGTCAATATTACCAACTCCGAGCCAGAAGCGACCGCCGCCTGCATTTTAGATTGCGACTCGTCCCTTAGTCCAAGCCAACTCACTACTACAAACGGCTTTGAGTAACATATTTGAGGCAAAGCAAATTTAAATATACTGACATAGTAGAAATAGAAGGTTAAAAGAAGAGCACAAGTTTAATTATCACTGAGAGAAGGTCTTTCATCTCCAGGATATGGCGACTATTGAATTCAAGCATACCGTCAATATTACCAACTCCGAGCCAGAAGCGACCGCCGCCTGCATTTTAGATTGCGACTCGTCCCTTAGTCCAAGCCAACTCACTACTACAAACGGCTTTGAGTAACATATTTTAGTCAAAGCAAATTTAAATATACTGACATAGAAATAGAAGGTTAAAAGAAGAGCACAACTTTAATTATCTCTGAAAGAAGGTCATTCATCTCCAGGATATGGCGACTATTGAATTCAAGCATACCGTCAATATTACCAACTCCGAGCCAGAAGCGACCGCCGCCTGCATTTTAGATTGCGACTCGTCCCTTAGTCCAAGCCAACTCACTACTACAAACAGCTTTGAGTAACATATTTGAGGCAAAGCAAATTTAAATATACTGACATAGTAGAAATAGAAGGTTAAAAGAAGAGCACAAGTTTAATTATCACTGAGAGAAGGTCTTTCATCTCCAGGATATGGCGACTATTGAATTCAAGCATACCGTCAATATTACCAACTCCGAGCCAGAAGCGACCGCCGCCTGCATTTTAGATTGCGACTCGTCCCTTAGTCCAAGCCAACTCACTACTACAAACGGCTTTGAGTAACATATTTGAGTCAAAGCAAATTTAAATATACTGACATAGAAATAGAAGGTTAAAAGAAGAGCACAACTTTAATTATCTCTGAAAGAAGGTCATTCATCTCCAGGATATGGCGACTATTGAATTCAAGCATACCGTCAATATTACCAACTCCGAGCCAGAAGCGACCGCCGCCTGCATTTTAGATTGCGACTCGTCCCTCAGTCCAAGCCAACTCACTACTACAAACAGCTTTGAGTAACATATTTGAGTCAAAGCAAATTTAAATATACTGACATAGTAGAAATAGAAGGTTAAAAGAAGAGCACAACTTTAATTATATCTGAGAGAAGGTCGCGACTATTGAATTCAAGAGCATACCGTCAATATTACCAACTCCGAGCCAGAAGTGACCGCCACCTGCATTTTAGATTGCTACTCGTCCCTCAGTCCAAGCCAACTCACTACTACAAACAGCTTTGAGTAACATATTTGAGTCAAAGCAATTTTAAATATACTGACATAGTAGAAATAGAAGGTTAAAAGAAGAGCACAACTTTAATTATATCTGAGAGAAGGTCGCGACTATTGAATTCAAGAGCATACCGTCAATATTACCAACTCCGAGCCAGAAGTGACCGCCGCCTGCATTTTAGATTGCTACTCGTCCCTCAGTCCAAGCCAACTCACTACTACAAACAGCTTTGAGTAACATATTTGAGTCAAAGCAAATTTAAATATACTGACATAGTAGAAATAGAAAGTTAAAAGAAGAGCACAACTTTAATTATCTCTGAGAGAAGGTCTTTCATCTCCAGGATATGGCGACTATTGAATTCAAGCATACCGTCAATATTAACAACCCCGAGCCAGAAGTGACCGCCGCCTGCATTTTAGATTGCTACTCGTCCCTCAGTCCTAGCCAACTCACTACTACAAACAGCTTTGAGTAACATATTTGAGTCAAAGCAAATTTAAATATACTGACATAGTAAAAATAGAAGGTTAAAAGAAGAGCACAACTTTAATTATCTCTGAAAGAAGGTCATTCATCTCCAGGATATGGCGACTATTGAATTCAAGCATTCCGTCAATATTACCAACTCCGAGCCAGAAGCGACCGCCACCTGCATTTTAGATTGCGACTCGTCCCTCAGTCCAAGTCAACTCAATACTACAAACGGCTTTGAGTAACATATTTGAGTCAAAGCAAATTTAAATATACTGACATAGTAGAAATAGAAGGTTAAAAGAAAAGCACAACTTTAATTATCTCTGAAAGAAGGCCATTCATCTCCAGGATATGGCGACTATTGAATTCAAGCATACCGTCAATATTACCAACTCCGAGCCAGAAGCGACCGCCGCCTGCATTTTAAATTGCGACTCGTCCCTTAGTCCAAGCCAACTCACTACTACAAACAGCTTTGAGTAACATATTTGAGTCAAAGCAAATTTAAATATACTGACATAGTAGAAATAGAAGGTTAAAAGAAGAGCACAAGTTTAAATATCACTGAGAGAAGGTCTTTCATCTCCAGGATATGGCGACTATTGAATTCAAGCATACTGTCAATATTACCAACTCCGAGCCAGAAGCGACCGCCGCCTGCATTTTAGATTGCGAATCGTCCCTTAGTCCAAGCCAACTCACTACTACAAACGGCTTTGAGTAACATATTTGAGTCAAAGCAAATTTAAATATACTGACATAGTAGAAATAGAAAGTTAAAAGAAGAGCACAACTTTAATTATCTCTGAGAGAAGGTCTTTCATCTCCAGGATATGGCGACTATTGAATTCAAGCATACCGTCAATATTAACAACCCCGAGCCAGAAGTGACCGCCGCCTGCATTTTAGATTGCTACTCGTCCCTCAGTCCTAGCCAACTCACTACTACAAACAGCTTTGAGTAACATATTTGAGTCAAAGCAAATTTAAATATACTGACATAGTAAAAATAGAAGGTTAAAAGAAGAGCACAACTTTAATTATCTCTGAAAGAAGGTCATTCATCTCCAGGATATGGCGACTATTGAATTCAAGCATTCCGTCAATATTACCAACTCCGAGCCAGAAGCGACCGCCACCTGCATTTTAGATTGCGACTCGTCCCTCAGTCCAAGTCAACTCAATACTACAAACGGCTTTGAGTAACATATTTGAGTCAAAGCAAATTTAAATATACTGACATAGTAGAAATAGAAGGTTAAAAGAAAAGCACAACTTTAATTATCTCTGAAAGAAGGCCATTCATCTCCAGGATATGGCGACTATTGAATTCAAGCATACTGTCAATATTACCAACTCCGAGCCAGAAGCGACCGCCGCCTGCATTTTAGATTGCGACTCGTCCCTTAGTCCAAGCCAACTCACTACTACAAACGGCTTTGAGTAACATATTTGAGGCAAAGCAAATTTAAATATACTGACATAGAAATAGAAGGTTAAAAGAAGAGCACAAGTTTAAATATCACTGAGAGAAGGTCTTTCATCTCCAGGATATGGCGACTATTGAATTCAAGCATACCGTCAATATTACCAACTCCGAGCCAGAAGCGACCGCCGCCTGCATTTTAGATTGCGAATCGTCCCTTAGTCCAAGCCAACTCACTACTACAAACGGCTTTGAGTAACATATTTGAGGCAAAGCAAATTTAAATATACTGACATAGTAGAAATAGAAGGTTAAAAGAAGAGCACAACTTTAATTATCTCTGAAAGAAGGTCATTCATCTCCAGGATATGGCGACTATTGAATTCAAGCATACCGTCAATATTACCAACTCCGAGCCAGAAGCGACCGCCGCCTGCATTTTAGATTGCGACTCGTCCCTTAGTCCAAGCCAACTCACTACTACAAACAGCTTTGAGTAACATATTTGAGGCAAAGCAAATTTAAATATACTGACATAGTAGAAATAGAAGGTTAAAAGAAGAGCACAAGTTTAATTATCACTGAGAGAAGGTCTTTCATCTCCAGGATATGGCGACTATTGAATTCAAGCATACCGTCAATATTACCAACTCCGAGCCAGAAGCGACCGCCGCCTGCATTTTAGATTGCGACTCGTCCCTTAGTCCAAGCCAACTCACTACTACAAACGGCTTTGAGTAACATATTTGAGTCAAAGCAAATTTAAATATACTGACATAGAAATAGAAGGTTAAAAGAAGAGCACAACTTTAATTATCTCTGAAAGAAGGTCATTCATCTCCAGGATATGGCGACTATTGAATTCAAGCATACCGTCAATATTACCAACTCCGAGCCAGAAGCGACCGCCGCCTGCATTTTAGATTGCGACTCGTCCCTCAGTACAAGCCAACTCACTACTACAAACAGCTTTGAGTAACATATTTGAGTCAAAGCAAATTTAAATATACTGACATAGTAGAAATAGAAGGTTAAAAGAAGAGCACAACTTTAATTATATCTGAGAGAAGGTCGCGACTATTGAATTCAAGAGCATACCGTCAATATTAACAACTCCGAGCCAGAAGTGACCGCCGCCTGCATTTTAGATTGCTACTCGTCCCTCAGTCCAAGCCAACTCACTACTACAAACAGCTTTGAGTAACATATTTGAGTCAAAGCAAATTTAAATATACTGACATAGTAGAAATAGAAAGTTAAAAGAAGAGCACAACTTTAATTATCTCTGAGAGAAGGTCTTTCATCTCCAGGATATGGCGACTATTGAATTCAAGCATACCGTCAATATTAACAACTCCGAGCCAGAAGTGACCGCCGCCTGCATTTTAGATTGCTACTCGTCCCTCAGTCCTAGCCAACTCACTACTACAAACAGCTTTGAGTAACATATTTGAGTCAAAGCAAATTTAAATATACTGACATAGTAGAAATAGAAGGTTAAAAGAAGAGCACAACTTTAATTATCTCTGAAAGAAGGTCATTCATCTCCAGGATATGGCGACTATTGAATTCAAGCATACCGTCAATATTACCAACTCCGAGCCAGAAGCGACCGCCGCCTGCATTTTAAATTGCGACTCGTCCCTTAGTCCAAGCCAACTCACTACTACAAACAGCTTTGAGTAACATATTTGAGTCAAAGCAAATTTAAATATACTGACATAGTAGAAATAGAAGGTTAAAAGAAGAGCACAAGTTTAAATATCACTGAGAGAAGGTCTTTCATCTCCAGGATATGGCGACTATTGAATTCAAGCATACCGTCAATATTACCAACTCCGAGCCAGAAGCGACCGCCGCCTGCATTTTAGATTGCGACTCGTCCCTTAGTCCAAGCCAACTCACTACTACAAACGGCTTTGAGTAACATATTTGAGTCAAAGCAAATTTAAATATACTGACATAGAAATAGAAGGTTAAAAGAAGAGCACAACTTTAATTATCTCTGAAAGAAGGTCATTCATCTCCAGGATATGGCGACTATTGAATTCAAGCATACCGTCAATATTACCAACTCCGAGCCAGAAGCGACCGCCGCCTGCATTTTAGATTGCGACTTGTCCCTCAGTCCAAGTCAACTCAATACTACAAACGGCTTTGAGTAACATATTTGAGTCAAAGCAAATTTAAATATACTGACATAGAAATAGAAGGTTAAAAGAAGAGCACAACTTTAATTATCTCTGAAAGAAGGTCATTCATCTCCAGGATATGGCGACTATTGAATTCAAGCATACCGTCAACATTACCAACTCCGAGCCAGAAGCGACCGCCGCCTGCATTTTAGATTGCGACTCGTCCCTTAGTCCAAGCCAACTCACTACTACAAACAGCTTTGAGTAACATATTTGAGTCAAAGCAAATTTAAATATACTGACATAGTAGAAATAGAAGGTTAAAAGAAGAGCACAAGTTTAATTATCACTGAGAGAAGGTCTTTCATCTCCAGGATATGGCGACTATTGAATTCAAGCATACCGTCAATATTACCAACTCCGAGCCAGAAGCGAACGCCGCCTGCATTTTAGATTGCGACTCGTCCCTTAGTCCAAGCCAACTCACTACTACAAACGGCTTTGAGTAACATATTTGAGTCAAAGCAAATTTAAATATACTGACATAGAAATAGAAGGTTAAAAGAAGAGCACAACTTTAATTATCTCTGAAAGAAGGTCATTCATCTCCAGGATATGGCGACTATTGAATTCAAGCATACCGTCAATATTACCAACTCCGAGCCAGAAGCGACCGCCGCCTGCATTTTAGATTGCGACTTGTCCCTCAGTCCAAGTCAACTCAATACTACAAACGGCTTTGAGTAACATATTTGAGTCAAAGCAAATTTAAATATACTGACATAGAAATAGAAGGTTAAAAGAAGAGCACAACTTTAATTATCTCTGAAAGAAGGTCATTCATCTCCAGGATATGGCGACTATTGAATTCAAGCATACCGTCAACATTACCAACTCCGAGCCAGAAGCGACCGCCGCCTGCATTTTAGATTGCGACTCGTCCCTTAGTCCAAGCCAACTCACTACTACAAAGAGCTTTGAGTAACATATTTGAGTCAAAGCAAATTTAAATATACTGACATAGTAGAAATAGAAGGTTAAAAGAAGAGCACAAGTTTAATTATCACTGAGAGAAGGTCTTTCATCTCCAGGATATGGCGACTATTGAATTCAAGCATACCGTCAATATTACCAACTCCGAGCCAGAAGCGACCGCCGCCTGCATTTTAGATTGCGTCTCGTCCCTTAGTCCAAGCCAACTCACTACTACAAACGGCTTTGAGTAACATATTTGAGTCAAAGCAAATTTAAATATACTGACATAGAAATAGAAGGTTAAAAGAAGAGCACAACTTTAATTATCTCTGAAAGAAGGTCATTCATCTCCAGGATATGGCGACTATTGAATTCAAGCATACCGTCAATATTACCAACTCCGAGCCAGAAGCGACCGCCGCCTGCATTTTAGATTGCGACTCGTCCCTCAGTCCAAGCCAACTCACTACTACAAACAGCTTTGAGTAACATATTTGAGTCAAAGCAAATTTAAATATACTGACATAGTAGAAATAGAAGGTTAAAAGAAGAGCACAACTTTAATTATCTCTGAAAGAAGGTCATTCATCTCCAGGATATGGCGACTATTGAATTCAAGCATACCGTCAATATTACCAACTCCGAGCCAGAAGTGACCGCCGCCTGCATTTTAGATTGCTACTCGTCCCTCAGTCCAAGCCAACTCACTACTACAAACAGCTTTGAGTAACATATTTGAGTCAAAGCAAATTTAAATATACTGACATAGAAATAGAAGGTTAAAACAAGAGCACAACTTTAATTATCTCTGAAAGAAGGTCATTCATCTCCAGGATATGGCGACTATTGAATTCAAGCATACCGTCAATATTACCAACTCCGAGCCAGAAGCGACCGCCGCCTGCATTTTAGATTGCGACTTGTCCCTCAGTCCAAGTCAACTCAATACTACAAACGGCTTTGAGTAACATATTTGAGTCAAAGCAAATTTAAATATACTGACATAGAAATAGAAGGTTAAAAGAAGAGCACAACTTTAATTATCTCTGAAAGAAGGTCATTCATCTCCAGGATATGGCGACTATTGAATTCAAGCATACCGTCAATATTACCAACTCCGAGCCAGAAGCGACCGCCGCCTGCATTTTAGATTGCGACTCGTCCCTTAGTCCAAGCCAACTCACTACTACAAACAGCTTTGAGTAACATATTTGAGTCAAAGCAAATTTAAATATACTGACATAGTAGAAATAGAAGGTTAAAAGAAGAGCACAAGTTTAATTATCACTGAGAGAAGGTCTTTCATCTCCAGGATATGGCGACTATTGAATTCAAGCATACCGTCAATATTACCAACTCCGAGCCAGAAGCGACCGCCGCCTGCATTTTAGATTGCGACTCGTCCCTTAGTCCAAGCCAACTCACTACTACAAACGGCTTTGAGTAACATATTTGAGTCAAAGCAAATTTAAATATACTGACATAGAAATAGAAGGTTAAAAGAAGAGCACAACTTTAATTATCTCTGAAAGAAGGTCATTCATCTCCAGGATATGGCGACTATTGAATTCAAGCATACCGTCAATATTACCAACTCCGAGCCAGAAGCGACCGCCGCCTGCATTTTAGATTGCGACTTGTCCCTCAGTCCAAGTCAACTCAATACTACAAACGGCTTTGAGTAACATATTTGAGTCAAAGCAAATTTAAATATACTGACATAGAAATAGAAGGTTAAAAGAAGAGCACAAATTTAATTATCTCTGAAAGAAGGTCATTCATCTCCAGGATATGGCGACTATTGAATTCAAGCATACCGTCAATATTACCAACTCCGAGCCAGAAGCGACCGCCGCCTGCATTTTAGATTGCGACTCGTCCCTTAGTCCAAGCCAACTCACTACTACAAACAGCTTTGAGTAACATATTTGAGGCAAAGCAAATTTAAATATACTGACATAGTAGAAATAGAAGGTTAAAAGAAGAGCACAAGTTTAATTATCACTGAGAGAAGGTCTTTCATCTCCAGGATATGGCGACTATTGAATTCAAGCATACCGTCAATATTACCAACTCCGAGCCAGAAGCGACCGCCGCCTGCATTTTAGATTGCGACTCGTCCCTTAGTCCAAGCCAACTCACTACTACAAACAGCTTTGAGTAACATATTTGAGGCAAAGCAAATTTAAATATACTGACATAGTAGAAATAGAAGGTTAAAAGAAGAGCACAAGTTTAATTATCACTGAGAGAAGGTCTTTCATCTCCAGGATATGGCGACTATTGAATTCAAGCATACCGTCAATATTACCAACTCCGAGCCAGAAGCGACCGCCGCCTGCATTTTAGATTGCGACTCGTCCCTTAGTCCAAGCCAACTCACTACTACAAACGGCTTTGAGTAACATATTTGAGTCAAAGCAAATTTAAATATACTGACATAGAAATAGAAGGTTAAAAGAAGAGCACAACTTTAATTATATCTGAGAGAAGGTCGCGACTATTGAATTCAAGAGCATACCGTCAATATTACCAACTCCGAGCCAGAAGTGACCGCCGCCTGCATTTTAGATTGCTACTCGTCCCTCAGTCCAAGCCAACTCACTACTACAAACAGCTTTGAGTAACATATTTGAGTCAAAGCAAATTTAAATATACTGACATAGTAGAAATAGAAGGTTAAAAGAAGAGCACAACTTTAATTATATCTGAGAGAAGGTCGCGACTATTGAATTCAAGAGCATACCGTCAATATTACCAACTCCGAGCCAGAAGTGACCGCCGCCTGCATTTTAGATTGCTACTCGTCCCTCAGTCCAAGCCAACTCACTACTACAAACAGCTTTGAGTAACATATTTGAGTCAAAGCAAATTTAAATATACTGACATAGTAGAAATAGAAAGTTAAAAGAAGAGCACAACTTTAATTATCTCTGAGAGAAGGTCTTTCATCTCCAGGATATGGCGACTATTGAATTCAAGCATACCGTCAATATTAACAACTCCGAGCCAGAAGTGACCGCCGCCTGCATTTTAGATTGCTACTCGTCCCTCAGTCCTAGCCAACTCACTACTACAAACAGCTTTGAGTAACATATTTGAGTCAAAGCAAATTTAAATATACTGACATAGTAGAAATAGAAGGTTAAAAGAAGAGCACAACTTTAATTATCTCTGAAAGAAGGTCATTCATCTCCAGGATATGGCGACTATTGAATTCAAGCATACCGTCAATATTACCAACTCCGAGCCAGAAGCGACCGCCGCCTGCATTTTAAATTGCGACTCGTCCCTTAGTCCAAGCCAACTCACTACTACAAACAGCTTTGAGTAACATATTTGAGTCAAAGCAAATTTAAATATACTGACATAGTAGAAATAGAAGGTTAAAAGAAGAGCACAAGTTTAAATATCACTGAGAGAAGGTCTTTCATCTCCAGGATATGGCGACTATTGAATTCAAGCATACCGTCAATATTACCAACTCCGAGCCAGAAGCGACCGCCGCCTGCATTTTAGATTGCGACTCGTCCCTTAGTCCAAGCCAACTCACTACTAGAAACGGCTTTGAGTAAAATATTTGAGTCAAAGCAAATTTAAATATACTGACATAGAAATAGAAGGTTAAAAGAAGAGCACAAGTTTAAATATCACTGAGAGAAGGTCTTTCATCTCCAGGATATGGCGACTATTGAATTCAAGCATACCGTCAATATTACCAACTCCGAGCCAGAAGCGACCGCCGCCTGCATTTTAGATTGCGACTCGTCCCTTAGTCCAAGCCAACTCACTACTACAAACGGCTTTGAGTAACATATTTGAGGCAAAGCAAATTTAAATATACTGACATAGTAGAAATAGAAGGTTAAAAGAAGAGCACAAGTTTAATTATCACTGAGAGAAGGTCTTTCATCTCCAGGATATGGCGACTATTGAATTCAAGCATACCGTCAATATTACCAACTCCGAGCCAGAAGCGACCGCCGCCTGCATTTTAGATTGCGACTCGTCCCTTAGTCCAAGCCAACTCACTACTACAAACGGCTTTGAGTAACATAATTTAGTCAAAGCAAATTTAAATATACTGACATAGAAATAGAAGGTTAAAAGAAGAGCACAACTTTAATTATCTCTGAAAGAAGGTCATTCATCTCCAGGATATGGCGACTATTGAATTCAAGCATACCGTCAATATTACCAACTCCGAGCCAGAAGCGACCGCCGCCTGCATTTTAGATTGCGACTCGTCCCTCAGTCCTAGCCAACTCACTACTACAAACAGCTTTGAGTAACATATTTGAGTCAAAGCAAATTTAAATATACTGACATAGTAGAAATAGAAGGTTAAAAGAAGAGCACAACTTTAATTATATCTGAGAGAAGGTCGCGACTATTGAATTCAAGAGCATACCGTCATTATTACCAACTCCGAGCCAGAAGTGACCGCCGCCTGCATTTTAGATTGCTACTCGTCCCTCAGTCCAAGCCAACTCACTACTACAAACAGCTTTGAGTAACATATTTGAGTCAAAGCAAATTTAAATATACTGACATAGTAGAAATAGAAGGTTAAAAGAAGAGCACAACTTTAATTATATCTGAGAGAAGGTCGCGACTATTGAATTCAAAAGCATACCGTCAATATTACCAACTCCGAGCCAGAAGTGACCGCCGCCTGCATTTTAGATTGCTACTCGTCCCTCAGTCCAAGCCAACTCACTACTACAAACAGCTTTGAGTAACATATTTGAGTCAAAGCAAATTTAAATATACTGACATAGTAGAAATAGAAAGTTAAAAGAAGAGCACAACTTTAATTATCTCTGAGAGAAGGTCTTTCATCTCCAGGATATGGCGACTATTGAATTCAAGCATACCGTCAATATTAACAACCCCGAGCCAGAAGTGACCGCCGCCTGCATTTTAGATTGCTACTCGTCCCTCAGTCCTAGCCAACTCACTACTACAAACAGCTTTGAGTAACATATTTGAGTCAAAGCAAATTTAAATATACTGACATAGTAGAAATAGAAGGTTAAAAGAAGAGCACAACTTTAATTATCTCTGAAAGAAGGTCATTCATCTCCAGGATATGGCGACTATTGAATTCAAGCATTCCGTCAATATTACCAACTCCGAGCCAGAAGCGACCGCCACCTGCATTTTAGATTGCGACTCGTCCCTCAGTCCAAGTCAACTCAATACTACAAACGGCTTTGAGTAACATATTTGAGTCAAAGCAAATTTAAATATACTGACATAGTAGAAATAGAAGGTTAAAAGAAGAGCACAACTTTAATTATCTCTGAAAGAAGGTCATTCATCTCCAGGATATGGCGACTATTGAATTCAACCATACCGTCAATATTACCAACTCCGAGCCAGAAGCGACCGCCGCCTGCATTTTAAATTGCGACTCGTCCCTTAGTCCAAGCCAACTCACTACTACAAACAGCTTTGAGTAACATATTTGAGTCAAAGCAAATTTAAATATACTGACATAGTAGAAATAGAAGGTTAAAAGAAGAGCACAAGTTTAAATATCACTGAGAGAAGGTCTTTCATCTCCAGGATATGGCGACTATTGAATTCAAGCATACCGTCAATATTACCAACTCCGAGCCAGAAGCGACCGCCGCCTGCATTTTAGATTGCGACTCGTCCCTTAGTCCAAGCCAACTCACTACTACAAACGGCTTTGAGTAACATATTTGAGTCAAAGCAAATTTAAATATACTGACATAGAAATAGAAGGTTAAAAGAAGAGCACAAGTTTAAATATCACTGAGAGAAGGTCTTTCATCTCCAGGATATGGCGACTATTGAATTCAAGCATACCGTCAATATTACCAACTCCGAGCCAGAAGCGACCGCCGCCTGCATTTTAGATTGCGACTCGTCCCTTAGTCCAAGCCAACTCACTACTACAAACGGCTTTGAGTAACATATTTGAGGCAAAGCAAATTTAAATATACTGACATAGTAGAAATAGAAGGTTAAAAGAAGAGCACAAGTTTAATTATCACTGAGAGAAGGTCTTTCATCTCCAGGATATGGCGACTATTGAATTCAAGCATACCGTCAATATTACCAACTCCGAGCCTGAAGCGACCGCCGCCTGCATTTTAGATTGCGACTCGTCCCTTAGTCCAAGCCAACTCACTACTACAAACGGCTTTGAGTAACATATTTTAGTCAAAGCAAATTTAAATATACTGACATAGAAATAGAAGGTTAAAAGAAGAGCACAACTTTAATTATCTCTGAAAGAAGGTCATTCATCTCCAGGATATGGCGACTATTGAATTCAAGCATACCGTCAATATTACCAACTCCGAGCCAGAAGCGACCGCCGCCTGCATTTTAGATTGCGACTCGTCCCTTAGTCCAAGCCAACTCACTACTACAAACAGCTTTGAGTAACATATTTGAGGCAAAGCAAATTTAAATATACTGACATAGTAGAAATAGAAGGTTAAAAGAAGAGCACAAGTTTAATTATCACTGAGAGAAGGTCTTTCATCTCCAGGATATGGCGACTATTGAATTCAAGCATACCGTCAATATTACCAACTCCGAGCCAGAAGCGACCGCCGCCTGCATTTTAGATTGCGACTCGTCCCTTAGTCCAAGCCAACTCACTACTACAAACGGCTTTGAGTAACATATTTGAGTCAAAGCAAATTTAAATATACTGACATAGAAATAGAAGGTTAAAAGAAGAGCACAACTTTAATTATCTCTGAAAGAAGGTCATTCATCTCCAGGATATGGCGACTATTGAATTCAAGCATACCGTCAATATTACCAACTCCGAGCCAGAAGCGACCGCCGCCTGCATTTTAGATTGCGACTCGTCCCTCAGTCCAAGCCAACTCACTACTACAAACAGCTTTGAGTAACATATTTGAGTCAAAGCAAATTTAAATATACTGACATAGTAGAAATAGAAGGTTAAAAGAAGAGCACAACTTTAATTATATCTGAGAGAAGGTCGCGACTATTGAATTCAAGAGCATACCGTCAATATTACCAACTCCGAGCCAGAAGTGACCGCCGCCTGCATTTTAGATTGCTACTCGTCCCTCAGTCCAAGCCAACTCACTACTACAAACAGCTTTGAGTAACATATTTGAGTCAAAGCAAATTTAAATATACTGACATAGTAGAAATAGAAGGTTAAAAGAAGAGCACAACTTTAATTATATCTGAGAGAAGGTCGCGACTATTGAATTCAAGAGCATACCGTCAATATTACCAACTCCGAGCCAGAAGTGACCGCCGCCTGCATTTTAGATTGCTACTCGTCCCGCAGTCCAAGCCAACTCACTACTACAAACAGCTTTGAGTAACATATTTGAGTCAAAGCAAATTTCAATATACTGACATAGTAGAAATAGAAAGTTAAAAGAAGAGCACAACTTTAATTATCTCTGAGAGAAGGTCTTTCAGCTCCAGGATATGGCGACTATTGAATTCAAGCATACCGTCAATATTAACAACCCCGAGCCAGAAGTGACCGCCGCCTGCATTTTAGATTGCTACTCGTCCCTCAGTCCTAGCCAACTCACTACTACAAACAGCTTTGAGTAACATATTTGAGTCAAAGCAAATTTAAATATACTGACATAGTAAAAATAGAAGGTTAAAAGAAGAGCACAACTTTAATTATCTCTGAAAGAAGGTCATTCATCTCCAGGATATGGCGACTATTGAATTCAAGCATTCCGTCAATATTACCAACTCCGAGCCAGAAGCGACCGCCACCTGCATTTTAGATTGCGACTCGTCCCTCAGTCCAAGTCAACTCAATACTACAAACGGCTTTGAGTAACATATTTGAGTCAAAGCAAATTTAAATATACTGACATAGTAGAAATAGAAGGTTAAAAGAAAAGGACAACTTTAATTATCTCTGAAAGAAGGCCATTCATCTCCAGGATATGGCGACTATTGAATTCAAGCATACCGTCAATATTACCAACTCCGAGCCAGAAGCGACCGCCGCCTGCATTTTAAATTGCGACTCGTCCCTTAGTCCAAGCCAACTCACTACTACAAACAGCTTTGAGTAACATATTTGAGTCAAAGCAAATTTAAATATACTGACATAGTAGAAATAGAAGGTTAAAAGAAGAGCACAAGTTTAAATATCACTGAGAGAAGGTCTTTCATCTCCAGGATATGGCGACTATTGAATTCAAGCATACCGTCAATATTACCAACTCCGAGCCAGAAGCGACCGCCGCCTGCATTTTAGATTGCGACTCGTCCCTTAGTCCAAGCCAACTCACTACTACAAACGGCTTTGAGTAACATATTTGAGTCAAAGCAAATTTAAATATACTGACATAGAAATAGAAGGTTAAAAGAAGAGCACAAGTTTAAATATCACTGAGAGAAGGTCTTTCATCTCCAGGATATGGCGACTATTGAATTCAAGCATACCGTCAATATTACCAACTCCGAGCCAGAAGCGACCGCCGCCTGCATTTTAGATTGCGAATCGTCCCTTAGTCCAAGCCAACTCACTACTACAAACGGCTTTGAGTAACATATTTGAGGCAAAGCAAATTTAAATATACTGACATAGTAGAAATAGAAGGTTAAAAGAAGAGCACAAGTTTAATTATCACTGAGAGAAGGTCTTTCATCTCCAGGATATGGCGACTATTGAATTCAAGCATACCGTCAATATTACCAACTCCGAGCCAGAAGCGACCGCCGCCTGCATTTTAGATTGCGACTCGTCCCTTAGTCCAAGCCAACTCACTACTACAAACGGCTTTGAGTAACATATTTTAGTCAAAGCAAATTTAAATATACTGACATAGAAATAGAAGGTTAAAAGAAGAGCACAACTTTAATTATCTCTGAAAGAAGGTCATTCATCTCCAGGATATGGCGACTATTGAATTCAAGCATACCGTCAATATTACCAACTCCGAGCCAGAAGCGACCGCCGCCTGCATTTTAGATTGCGACTCGTCCCTTAGTCCAAGCCAACTCACTACTACAAACAGCTTTGAGTAACATATTTGAGGCAAAGCAAATTTAAATATACTGACATAGTAGAAATAGAAGGTTAAAAGAAGAGCACAAGTTTAATTATCACTGAGAGAAGGTCTTTCATCTCCAGGATATGGCGACTATTGAATTCAAGCATACCGTCAATATTACCAACTCCGAGCCAGAAGCGACCGCCGCCTGCATTTTAGATTGCGACTCGTCCCTTAGTCCAAGCCAACTCACTACTACAAACGGCTTTGAGTAACATATTTGAGTCAAAGCAAATTTAAATATACTGACATAGAAATAGAAGGTTAAAAGAAGAGCACAACTTTAATTATCTCTGAAAGAAGGTCATTCATCTCCAGGATATGGCGACTATTGAATTCAAGCATACCGTCAATATTACCAACTCCGAGCCAGAAGCGACCGCCGCCTGCATTTTAGATTGCGACTCGTCCCTCAGTCCAAGCCAACTCACTACTACAAACAGCTTTGAGTAATATATTTGAGTCAAAGCAAATTTAAACATACTGACATAGTAGAAATAGAAGGTTAAAAGAAGAGCACAACTTTAATTATATCTGAGAGAAGGTCGCGACTATTGAATTCAAGAGCATACCGTCAATATTAACAACTCCGAGCCAGAAGTGACCGCCGCCTGCATTTTAGATTGCTACTCGTCCCTCAGTCCAAGCCAACTCACTACTACAAACAGCTTTGAGTAACATATTTGAGTCAAAGCAAATTTAAATATACTGACATAGTAGAAATAGAAAGTTAAAAGAAGAGCACAACTTTAATTATCTCTGAGAGAAGGTCTTTCATCTCCAGGATATGGCGACTATTGAATTCAAGCATACCGTCAATATTAACAACTCCGAGCCAGAAGTGACCGCCGCCTGCATTTTAGATTGCTACTCGTCCCTCAGTCCTAGCCAACTCACTACTACAAACAGCTTTGAGTAACATAGTTGAGTCAAAGCAAATTTAAATATACTGACATAGTAGAAATAGAAGGTTAAAAGAAGAGCACAACTTTAATTATATCTGAGAGAAGGTCGCGACTATTGAATTCAAGAGCATACCGTCAATATTACCAACTCCGAGCCAGAAGCGACCGCCGCCTGCATTTTAGATTGCGACTCGTCCCTTAGTCCAAGCCAACTCACTACTACAAACGGCTTTGAGTAACATATTTGAGTCAAAGCAAATTTAAATATACTGACATAGAAATAGAAGGTTAAAAGAAGAGCACAACTTTAATTATCTCTGAAAGAAGGTCATTCATCTCCAGGATATGGCGACTATTGAATTCAAGCATACCGTCAATATTACCAACTCCGAGCCAGAAGCGACCGCCGCCTGCATTTTAAATTGCGACTCGTCCCTTAGTCCAAGCCAACTCACTACTACAAACAGCTTTGAGTAACATATTTGAGTCAAAGCAAATTTAAATATACTGACATAGTAGAAATAGAAGGTTAAAAGAAGAGCACAAGTTTAAATATCACTGAGAGAAGGTCTTTCATCTCCAGGATATGGCGACTATTGAATTCAAGCATACCGTCAATATTACCAACTCCGAGCCAGAAGCGACCGCCGCCTGCATTTTAGATTGCGACTCGTCCCTTAGTCCAAGCCAACTCACTACTACAAACGGCTTTGAGTAACATATTTGAGTCAAAGCAAATTTAAATATACTGACATAGAAATAGAAGGTTAAAAGAAGAGCACAACTTTAATTATCTCTGAAAGAAGGTCATTCATCTCCAGGATATGGCGACTATTGAATTCAAGCATACCGTCAATATTACCAACTCCGAGCCAGAAGCGACCGCCGCCTGCATTTTAGATTGCGACTTGTCCCTCAGTCCAAGTCAACTCAATACTACAAACGGCTTTGAGTAACATATTTGAGTCAAAGCAAATTTAAATATACTGACATAGAAATAGAAGGTTAAAAGAAGAGCACAACTTTAATTATCTCTGAAAGAAGGTCATTCATCTCCAGGATATGGCGACTATTGAATTCAAGCATACCGTCAACATTACCAACTCCGAGCCAGAAGCGACCGCCGCCTGCATTTTAGATTGCGACTCGTCCCTTAGTCCAAGCCAACTCACTACTACAAACAGCTTTGAGTAACATATTTGAGTCAAAGCAAATTTAAATATACTGACATAGTAGAAATAGAAGGTTAAAAGAAGAGCACAAGTTTAATTATCACTGAGAGAAGGTCTTTCATCTCCAGGATATGGCGACTATTAAATTCAAGCATACCGTCAATATTACCAACTCCGAGCCAGAAGCGAACGCCGCCTGCATTTTAGATTGCGACTCGTCCCTTAGTCCAAGCCAACTCACTACTACAAACGGCTTTGAGTAACATATTTGAGTCAAAGCAAATTTAAATATACTGACATAGAAATAGAAGGTTAAAAGAAGAGCACAACTTTAATTATCTCTGAAAGAAGGTCATTCATCTCCAGGATATGGCGACTATTGAATTCAAGCATACCGTCAATTTTACCAACTCCGAGCCAGAAGCGACCGCAGCCTGCATTTTAGATTGCGACTCGTCCCTCAGTCCAAGCCAACTCACTACTACAAACAGCTTTGAGTAACATATTTGAGTCAAAGCAAATTTAAATATACTGACATAGTAGAAATAGAAGGTTAAAAGAAGAGCACAACTTTAATTATATCTGAGAGAAGGTCGCGACTATTGAATTCAAGAGCATACCGTCAATATTACCAACTCCGAGCCATAAGTGACCGCCGCTTGCATTTTAGATTGCTACTCGTCCCTCAGTCCAAGCCAACTCACTACTACAAACAGCTTTGAGTAACATATTTGAGTCAAAGCAAATTTAAATATACTGACATAGTAGAAATAGAAAGTTAAAAGAAGAGCACAACTTTAATTATCTCTGAGAGAAGGTCTTTCATCTCCAGGATATGGCGACTATTGAATTATAGCATACCGTCAATATTAACAACTCCGAGCCAGAAGTGACCGCCGCCTGCATTTTAGATTGCTACTCGTCCCTCAGTCCTAGCCAACTCACTACTACAAACAGCTTTGAGTAACATATTTGAGTCAAAGCAAATTTAAATATACTGACATAGTAGAAATAGAAGGTTAAAAGAAGAGCACAACTTTAATTATATCTGAGAGAAGGTCGCGACTATTGAATTCAAGAGCATACCGTCAATATTACCAACTCCGAGCCAGAAGCGACCGCCGCCTGCATTTTAGATTGCGACTCGTCCCTTAGTCCAAGCCAACTCACTACTACAAACGGCTTTGAGTAACATATTTGAGTCAAAGCAAATTTAAATATACTGACATAGAAATAGAAGGTTAAAAGAAGAGCACAACTTTAATTATCTCTGAAAGAAGGTCATTCATCTCCAGGATATGGCGACTATTGAATTCAAGCATACCGTCAATATTACCAACTCCGAGCCAGAAGCGACCGCCGCCTGCATTTTAAATTGCGACTCGTCCCTTAGTCCAAGCAAACTCACTACTACAAACAGCTTTGAGTAACATATTTGAGTCAAAGCAAATTTAAATATACTGACATAGTAGAAATAGAAGGTTAAAAGAAGAGCACAAGTTTAAATATCACTGAGAGAAGGTCTTTCATCTCCAGGATATGGCGACTATTGAATTCAAGCATACCGTCAATATTACCAACTCCGAGCCAGAAGCGACCGCCGCCTGCATTTTAGATTGCGACTCGTCCCTTAGTCCAAGCCAACTCACTACTACAAACGGCTTTGAGTAACATATTTGAGTCAAAGCAAATTTAAATATACTGACATAGAAATAGAAGGTTAAAAGAAGAGCACAACTTTAATTATCTCTGAAAGAAGGTCATTCATCTCCAGGATATGGCGACTATTGAATTCAAGCATACCGTCAATATTACCAACTCCGAGCCAGAAGCGACCGCCGCCTGCATTTTAGATTGCGACGTGTCCCTCAGTCCAAGTCAACTCAATACTACAAACGGCTTTGAGTAACATATTTGAGTCAAAGCAAATTTAAATATACTGACATAGAAATAGAAGGTTAAAAGAAGAGCACAACTTTAATTATCTCTGAAAGAAGGTCATTCATCTCCAGGATATGGCGACTATTGAATTCAAGCATACCGTCAACATTACCAACTCCGAGCCAGTAGCGACCGCCGCCTGCATTTTAGATTGCGACTCGTCCCTTAGTCCAAGCCAACTCACTACTACAAACAGCTTTGAGTAACATATTTGAGTCAAAGCAAATTTAAATATACTGACATAGAAATAGAAGGTTAAAAGAAGAGCACAACTTTAATTATCTCTGAAAGAAGGTCATTCATCTCCAGGATATGGCGACTATTGAATTCAAGCATACCGTCAATATTACCAACTCCGAGCCAGAAGCGACCGCCGCCTGCATTTTAGATTGCGACTCGTCCCTTAGTCCAAGCCAACTCACTACTACAAACAGCTTTGAGTAACATATTTGAGGCAAAGCAAATTTAAATATACTGACATAGTAGAAATAGAAGGTTAAAAGAAGAGCACAAGTTTAATTATCACTGAGAGAAGGTCTTTCATCTCCAGGATATGGCGACTATTGAATTCAAGCATACCGTCAATATTACCAACTCCGAGCCAGAAGCGACCGCCGCCTGCATTTTAGATTGCGACTCGTCCCTTAGTCCAAGCCAACTCACTACTACAAACGGCTTTGAGTAACATATTTGAGTCAAAGCAAATTTAAATATACTGACATAGAAATAGAAGTTTAAAAGAAGATCACAACTTTAATTATCTCTGAAAGAAGGTCATTCATCTCCAGGATATGGCGACTATTGAATTCAAGTATACCGTCAATATTACCAACTCCGAGCCAGAAGCGACCGCCGCCTGCATTTTAGATTGCGACTCGTCCCTTAGTCCAAGCCAACTCACTACTACAAACGGCTTTGAGTAACATATTTGAGGCAAAGCAAATTTAAATATACTGACATAGTAGAAATAGAAGGTTAAAAAAAGAGCACAAGTGTAATTATCACTGAGAGAAGGTCTTTCATCTCCAGGATATGGCGACTATTGAATTCAAGCATACCGTCAATATTACCAACTCCGAGCCAGAAGCGACCGCCGCCTGTATTTTAGATTGCGACTCGTCCCTTAGTCCAACCCAACTCACTACTACAAACGGCTTTGAGTAACATATTTGAGTCAAAGCAAATTTAAATATACTGACATAGAAATAGAAGGTTAAAAGAAGAGCACAACTTTAATTATCTCTGAAAGAAGGTCATTCATCTCCAGGATATGGCGACTATTGAATTCAAGCATACCGTCAATATTACCAACTCGGAGCCAGAAGCGACCGCCGCCTGCATTTTAGATTGCGACTCGTCCCTCAGTCCAAGCCAAATCACTACTACAAACAGCTTTGAGTAACATATTTGAGTCAAAGCAAATTTAAATATACTGACATAGTAGAAATAGAAGGTTAAAAGAAGAGCACAACTTTAATTATATCTGAGAGAAGGTCGCGACTATTAAATTCAAGAGCATACCATCAATATTACCAACTCCGAGCCAGAAGTGACCGCCGCCTGCATTTTAGATTGCTACTCGTCCCTCAGTCCAAGCCAACTCACTACTACAAACAGCTTTGAGTAACATATTTGAGTCAAAGCAAATTTAAATATACTGACATAGTAGAAATAGAAAGTTAAAAGAAGAGCACAACTTTAATTATCTCTGAAAGAAGGTCTTTCATCTCCAGGATATGGCGACTATTGAATTCAAGCATACCGTCAATATTCACAACTCCGAGCCAGAAGTGACCGCCGCCTGCATTTTAGATTGCTATTCGTCCCTCAGTCCAAGCCAACTCACTACTACAAACAGCTTTGAGTAACATATTTGAGTCAAAGCAAATTTAAATATACTGACATAGTAGAAATAGAAGGTTAAAAGAAGAGCACAACATTAATTATATCTGATAGAAGGTCGCGACTATTGAATTCAAGAGCATACCGTCAATATTACCAACTCCGAGCCAGAAGCGACCGCCGCCTGCATTTTAGATTGCGACTCGTCCCTTAGTCCAAGCCAACTCACTACTACAAACGGCTTTGAGTAACATATTTGAGTCAAAGCAAATTTAAATATACTGACATAGTAGAAATAGAAGGTTAAAAGAAGAGCACAAGTTTAATTATCACTGAGAGAAGGTCTTTGATCTCCAGGATATGGCGACTATTGAATTCAAGCATACCGTCAATAATACCAACTCCGAGCCAGAAGCGACCGCCGCCTGCATTTTAGATTGCGACTCGTCCCTTAGTCCAAGCCAACTCACTACTACAAACGGCTTTGAGTAACATATTTGAGTCAAAGCAAATTTAAATATACTGACATAGAAATAGAAGGTTAAAAGAAGAGCACAACTTTAATTATCTCTGAAAGAAGGTCATTCATCTCCAGGATATGGCGACTATTGAATTTAAGCATACCGTCAATATTACCAACTCCGAGCCAGAAGCGACCGCCGCCTGCATTTTAGATTGCGACTCGTCCCTTAGTCCAAGCCAACTCACTACTACAAACGGCTTTGAGTAACATTTTTGAGGCAAAGCAAATTTAAATATACTGACATAGTAGAAATAGAAGGTTAAAAGAAGAGCACAAGTTTAATTATCACTGAGAGAAGGTCTTTCATCTCCAGGATATGGCGACTATTGAATTCAAGCATACCGTCAATATTACCAACTCCGAGCCAGAAGCGACCGCCGCCTGCATTTTAGATTGCGACTCGTCCCTTAGTCCAAGCCAACTCACTACTACAAACGGCTTTGAGTAACATATTTGAGTCAAAGCAAATTTAAATATACTGACATAGAAATAGAAGGTTAAAAGAAGAGCACAACTTTAATTATCTCTGAAAGAAGGTCATTCATCTCCAGGATATGGCGACTATTGAATTCAAGCATACCGTCAATATTACCAACTCCGAGCCAGAAGCGACCGCCGCCTGCATTTTAGATTGCGACTCGTCCCTCAGTCCAAGCCAACTCACTACTACAAACAGCTTTGAGTAACATATTTGAGTCAAAGCAAATTTAAATATACTGACATAGTAGAAATAGAAGGTTAAAAGAAGAGCACAACTTTAATTATATCTGAGAGAAGGTCTCGACTATTGAATTCAAGAGCATACCGTCAATATTACCAACTCCGAGCCAGAAGTGACCGCCGCCTGCATTTTAGATTGCTACTCGTCCCTCAGTCCAAGCCAACTCACTACTACAAACAGCTTTGAGTAACATATTTGAGTCAAAGCAAATTTAAATATACTGACATAGTAGAAATAGAAGGTTAAAAGAAGAGCACAACTTTAATTATATCTGAGAGAAGGTCGCGACTATTGAATTCAAGAGCATACCGTCAATATTACCAACTCCGAGCCAGAAGCGACCGCCGCCTGCATTTTAGATTGCGACTCGTCCCTTAGTCCAAGCCAACTCACTACTACAAACGGCTTTGAGTAACATATTTGAGTCAAAGCAAATTTAAATATACTGACATAGAAATAGAAGGTTAAAAGAAGAGCACAACTTTAATTATCTCTGAAAGAAGGTCATTCATCTCCAGGATATGGCGACTATTGAATTCAAGCATACCGTCAATATTACCAACTCCGAGCCAGAAGCGACCGCCGCCTGCATTTTAGATTGCGACTCGTCCCTCAGTCCAAGCCAACTCACTACTACAAACAGCTTTGAGTAACATATTTGAGTCAAAGCAAATTTAAATATACTGACATAGTAGAAATAGAAGGTTAAAAGAAGAGCACAACTTTAATTATATCTGAGAGAAGGTCGCGACTATTGAATTCAAGAGCATACCGTCAATATTACCAACTCCGAGCCAGAAGTGACCGCCGCCTGCATTTTAGATTGCTACTCGTCCCTCAGTCCAAGCCAACTCACTACTACAAACAGCTTTGAGTAACATATTTGAGTCAAAGCAAATTTAAATATACTGACATAGTAGAAATAGAAGGTTAAAAGAAGAGCACAACTTTAATTATATCTGAGAGAAGGTCGCGACTATTGAATTCAAGAGCATACCGTCAATATTACCAACTCCGAGCCAGAAGGGACCGCCGCCAGCATTTTAGATTGCTACTCGTCCCTCAGTCCAAGCCAACTCACTACTACAAACAGCTTTGAGTAACATATTTGAGGCAAAGCAAATTTAAATATACTGACATAGTAGAAATAGAAGGTTAAAAGAAGAGCACAAGTTTAATTATCACTGAGAGAAGGTCTTTCATCTCCAGGATATGGCGACTATTGAATTCAAGCATTCCGTCAATATTACCAACTCCGAGCCAGAAGCGACCGCCGCCTGCATTTTAGATTGCGACTCGTCCCTCAGTCCAAGTCAACTCAATACTACAAACGGCTTTGAGTAACATATTTGAGTCAAAGCAAATTTAAATATACTGACATAGAAATAGAAGGTTAAAAGAAGAGCACAACTTTAATTATCTCTGAAAGAAGGTCATTCATCTCCAGGATATGGCGACTATTGAATTCAAGCATACCGTCAATATTACCAACTCCGAGCCAGAATCGACCGCCGCCTGCATTTTAGATTGCGACTCGTCCCTTAGTCCAAGCCAACTCACTACTACAAACAGCTTTGAGTAACATATTTGAGGCAAAGCAAATTTAAATATACTGACATAGTAGAAATAGAAGGTTAAAAGAAGAGGACAAGTTTAATTATCACTGAGAGAAGGTCTTTCATCTCCAGGATATGGCGACTATTGAATTCAAGCATACCGTCAATATTACCAACTCCGAGCCAGAAGCGACCGCCGCCTGCATTTTAGATTGCGACTCGTCCCTTAGTCCAAGCCAACTCACTACTACAAACGGCTTTGAGTAACATATTTGAGGCAAAGCAAATTTAAATATACTGACATAGTAGAAATAGAAGGTTAAAAGAAGAGCACAAGTTTAATTATCACTGAGAGAAGGTCTTTCATCTCCAGGATATGGCGACTATTGAATTCAAGCATACCGTCAATATTACCAACTCCGAGCCAGAAGCGACCGCCGCCTGCATTTTAGATTGCGACTCGTCCCTTAGTCCAAGCCAACTCACTACTACAAACGGCTTTGAGTAACATATTTGAGTCAAAGCAAATTTAAATATACTGACATAGAAATAGAAGGTTAAAAGAAGAGCACAACTTTAATTATCTCTGAAAGAAGGTCATTCATCTCCAGGATATGGCGACTATTGAATTCAAGCATACCGTCAATATTACCAACTCCGAGCCAGAAGCGATCGCCGCCTGCATTTTAGATTGCGACTCGTCCCTTAGTCCAAGCCAACTCACTACTACAAACAGCTTTGAGTAACATATTTGAGTCAAAGCAAATTTAAATATACTGACATAGTAGAAATAGAAAGTTAAAAGAAGAGCACAACTTTAATTATCTCTGAGAGAAGGTCTTTCATCACCAGGATATGGCGACTATTGAATTCAAGCATACCGTCAATATTACCAACTCCGAACCAGAAGTGAACGCCGCCAGCATTTTAGATTGCTACTCGTCCCTCAGTCCAAGCCAACTCACTACTACAAACAGCTTTGAGTAACATATTTGAGTCAAAGCAAATTTAAATATACTGACATAGTAGAAATAGAAGGTTAAAAGAAGAGCACAACTTTAATTATATCTGAGAGAAAGTCGCGACTATTGAATTCAAGAGCATACCTTCAATATTACCAACTCCGAGCCAGAAGTGACCGCCGCCTGCATTTTAGATTGCTACTCGTCCCTCAGTCCAAGCCAACTCACTACTACAAACAGCTTTGAGTAACATATTTGAGTCAAAGCAAATTTAAATATACTGACATAGTAGAAATAGAAAGTTAAAAGAAGAGCACAACTTTAATTATCTCTGAGAGAAGGTCTTTCATCACCAGGATATGGCGACTATTGAATTCAAGCATACCGTCAATATTAACAACTCCGAGCCAGAAGCGACCGCCGCCTGCATTTTAGATTGCGACTCGTCCCTCATTCCGAGTCATCTCACTGCTACAAACAGCTTTTATCACAAACAAGGCACTGGTATACGTGTACCCGAAGTCGAATTGCATTGGACTTCCGGGGGGAGTATTATCGTCGCTAGATGATGTACTCCGCTGTTAGTCATTTAAGTTGTTGATTTAGTAGGTTATTAAACACAGCCCCGTGTGTGCGCCCCGCCTTCTGGGGCACCCGCGCGAATATTGGCGCCCTGAATAGGGGAATCGGAGCTTCACTGATACCCAAACAAAAAGGGAATTATCATGTTAAAAGACTGCTACTGGATGGCCGCCCTAGCGTTTGTCATTTGTCACCCTGCATAATTTATGAGACTGCCTTGAAGACTGACTGGCGCATCGACCACCGTCGCTTAAAGAGCATCGAATAGCTGAGCTTGAATTATGTTTCCTTTATTAGCGTTATTTCAGTACCCTTTGGAGGATGCCTAACAAGCTACATGCTAGTATTTTTGGCGTTTGAGTTGTTGATCGATTGGGTGCACTAACTAGCTTGATGTATTTCCTCGTAGGGGAAGGCTTGCATAAGTCTCAATTATGAGTGTAAAATAATATAGGGTGACGCGCATTCATTAAGATGAATTCGAGGAGTTTGGATAACACTTGGAGAGTTTCTTAGTCATAACAGAACATTCCCTGAAATGTTATTGACAGTAACCTGTGAAATAATGGTGGTCTGGAAGCTATGTTGTGTAAATATATCACGGTGACACGTATGTATATCTTGCTTAAACACATAAGACATGGATGTTTTCATCGTCATTTATTGACGAGGTGAATGAGGCGAAGGTTTGATTCCCTGAACTAACTCTAGATTAAATCTTTCTTCTGTACCCTCATAGGCACTAGGGATTAGGGATGCGACATCGATAGCAAAACATCGATGTTCAAAATTAAAACATTGATGTTGATAATACAACTTCCCCAAACCATCGATGTTTTTAAAATTCAGTGTATTTAAACTTGTTTCCCCATTTCTTAAAACTGGTTTAGCAACTAATGATGCGACATCGGCTCCAATACATCGATGTTTTTTTCTAAAACATCAATGTTTAGAAAACATCGATATCAATGTCGCATCCCTACTTTTCAGATCCTTCATCCTTGGTCACTTTGGTCTAAAAGTATGTTCAATTTGCTAAAAGTTATGCTATTTGGTCATTTTTTAAATTTTTATAACGGTACATTTTTTTTAAATAAAACATCGACAACGTAAAAACATCGACAAGTATAAACATCGATGTTACAAAAACATCGATCCCAAAACATCGATGTATGGGGGTCGATGTTTTTGTAGCATCGATGTTTATACTTGTCGATGTTTTTACGTTGTCGGTGTTTTATTTTTAAATGAAAAAAGTACCGTTATAAAAATTTTAAAAATAACCAAGTAGCATAATTTTTATAATCAGCAAATTGAACATACTTTTAGACCAAAGTGACCAATGATGAAGGGTCTGAAAAGTAGGGATGCTACATCGCTGTCTTCTAAACATTGATGTTTAAAAAAAAAACATCGATGTAATGGTTGCTAAACCATGCTAGTTGCTAAACCAGCTTTAAGAAAAGGGAAAACAAGTTTAAATACACTGAATTTTAAAAACATCGATGGTTTGGGGGCTATGTATTATCAACATCGATGTTTTAATTTTGAACATCGATGTTTTGCATCCCTAATAGGCACATCTTCCTTTGGTAGGTACGGGTGCTCTTGTGATTTTGTTCTTTACCCATGGGTTTTACTATATTTGGTAAACACGGGTGTCATGTACCTTGAATAGCCAAGCAATCTTTTTCGACTTTATTCCTATTCTTCTAGTTCCCGATCATTCTATTCCCTTTCACGATATTTTTTAAGTCAATTAGTCTGGTTTGTGTTGGGTCATGTATGGCGCCTTGCATTATGGTAATGGTAATTTTAGTTAACGTCGTACTAAAGCAACACAACGGGCTGTTGACGACGATCCAGGATCAATCCCTTAAGGGAAATATCCGAGGACAACACCTCGTAATTTTTAACAACGGTCAGCCTTGCATTATGAGACAGAAAGATAACGAATCAGCTTTCTTCAGTGATTGTCAAACTTTCTTTGGGTATGCTTCCATTGCTTGACGTTGTCTTGTGTTTGGCGCGGCTTGGCCAAACACGACCCTTGCTCCATAAGACACAACCAACCATTTATTAAAGAATTAGTTTTTATTGGGTCCAACATAGGCGTTATGGCTCACTCCTCGTTACAGCAAATAGATAGCTTCTGAGCAACGAACAGGATGGTACTATAGAAAGAAAGGTAGGTATTTTAATTAACGTCTCACTGGATCAATAGAACGGGCTACTGGCTGATTGTAGGTGGCGGATGTGTTTCCGCGGCGGAATATTGTTCCTATACATACAATCGTGACGTCACTTGTGTTTAGACTACGATTTCGACGATTCGGGATATTTATTTCCAGCATTTAGTATAAACTAGCCACTGCGTGGCTAGACCGGCGTTGGCCGGGTCAATTGCTTATGATTGGTTTGCTTCGAAAACAAAATTTGAATTCATAGCCTATTGGATAACAGCGGAGTTACCAGTGGTGTTTGTTTGTTTCGCAAACCAAATGGTCGTTGCCCATGGCAGTTCTTTTCGTGGGGGTCACATCCCCTGCTGTTTGTTTGCTTCGTAAACCAAAAAAAAATGTAAATATTTAATTGATAAATGATTTTTGAAAGAAAATCTAACGTATAAGATATATATCTGGTGTAAAATTTTCCGCAGATTTCAAATCTGTTAAAATTTTCATTCTATCTTTAACGATCGCTGAGATAGAAAAAAGCACTGAAGAACACCAGTGATAAATTTTATAATTTATTTTGCCTCACTCGAATGCGTTTATCAGGAAACCAAAATGAATTAATCTCGAATCAAACGAAGGTCATTCGAATCTGTTAGCTACCATTCGAGACGGAAGGTGAAAATAACTTGGCATGGTACCAAAGGCTGACGTCAATAGTGACGCGAGGGAGAAAAGTCTAAATATTTGGTGCTTTTGCTTTTCCGGAAAGAAGAAAGAACGTTAAAAAAATATTTAATTCATTTAAAAAGGATCTAGTTTGAATTTTAAAATTCGCCGCGATCCCAAAATTGCAAAAAGGGTGGACTACCTGTGTGCCAAATTCCATTACTGTAATGGTGGCTCCACACCAACGGAGACAGCAACAGAGACAGGCGATATTTTGTCGCTTGTCTCTGTTGCTGTTAAAAAAAGCCTTCACACCGCTAGCGACAGCAATGTATTTGCGCATGCGAATAATCTTCTTTTTCGAAAGCAAAACATTTATTTCTGATTCTTTCTGATTCTGCAAGATTGGCTGACAGATCGCGTCTCTCCGCCTTTAATAAAACTCCTTTCATTCTTGTTGGACGTGCTTAGCGGCCTCAATCTCAGGTAGAACAATTTTGGTGGAGTGACTTAATTCTAAATTAGAATGCCCAGAATTTAAAAAAGTGTAGAAATAAAATAAAATAAGTTTTTGGATTTAAATAAGGTGGCTTTGAAGTGGTAATTAAGTGTTTAAAAGTACTATGGCATCAGTAAACAGATTGCTGGAGCTTGCGTGGTCACCCTCCCAAGTACTGACCAAGTACTCCCTTACTGGAGATGCTTTAAAATAATGACCCATATTTGGAACGTTGCTGTACTGACTGTTCCAGCTTATTGCTGGTACAAGGTGAATATTGGAAAAGGAGTTGGTTTTCAGCAAGGACAAAAATAATGCTGTCAGCGACTTTGTAATATCTCTTCAAAGAGGGGTTAGATTTTAATCAGCTATCTGCATTAAGTATCGTGGTTTATAACGATTTTCATCGTAGTTGGGGATCTGCTGAATGGAGACATTATCGACATCGTACAAGTTTTGGTAGAATTTTTTCGAAAGTTTAGCGATATTGGTTTTAAACGAGGTAATTCTAAGATCGTGTCTTTCTAATTTCGGTGTTTCGTTGGAACCAACTTGCTTTAGCGATGGTTCGGAGTGTAGAAGTTTGAAGGATTTAAAGTGAATTTGTATTTTTGTTATTAATAGATCCCCAAATTTGGCTTGCGTATGGGATTATTGGTCTGAGATAGAGCTTAGGTACACGAGTATTTTGTTTTCAATAGTCATTATCGAATTCCGAGCAATTAGGTGGAAAAGTTTACGTTTTACGTTTCGGAATTTATGGATAAAATTTTTTGTGTTCTGATTCTATGTGAATCTTCTGTCTAAGATAATACCTAGGTATTTAGCTTCATGAGCCCTTGGGATTTCGATATTATTAATTTTTAGCTTGCTGGGTGAAAAACAATAACCGAAATCGGATTAGTCTTAATTCTGAATGGCTGTCAACATGGCGACAGAGACAAAAGTTGAACTTCCTCCAAGACTTGAAAGCGCAACGACAGAGACAAACCGGGAGAAACAAAATGTGTTTGGCTTGCGTATGTGATTACTGGTCTGAGATAGCTTAGGTACACGATTATTTTGTTTTCGATAGTCATTTTCGAATTCCGAGCAATTAGGTGGAAAAGTTTACGTTTTACGTCTCGGAATTTATCGATAAAATTTTTTGTGTTCTGATTCTATGTGAATCTTCTGTCTAGGATAATACCTAGGTATTTAGCTTCCTGAGCCCATGGGATTTCGATATTATTAATTTTTAGCTTGCTGGGTGAAAAACAATAACCGAAATCGGATTAGTCATTATTCTGATTGGCTGTCAGCATGGCGACCGAAACAAAAGTTGAACTTCCTCCAAGACTTGAAAGTGCAGCGACAGAGACAAACCGGGAGAAACAAAATGTGTTTGTAATAGGCACTGTGGCATGTGTTTGTAATGCGCAATAGCGAAGAGACATGTATTTTGTCGCTGTCGCCGTTTGTGTGAAGCCACCATTAGTGCCATAGATTCGTCAGGACTTTCCGGACAGAAAACAGACAAATACTTCTTTTTATAGTAGTAGAGATAGATTCGTGGCAGAGCCTCGGTTTGTCAAAGGAGACCCGCTGTGTTGCTCTAGTACGACTTTAATTAAAATTATTTTATCTTACCATGGGTGAGTATTTGGACAGCAGAGACGTTAGTAGACGGTCTGGTTTGTTTACAGGCAATCGAGACGATTTTGAAACCTCAGTTTTATTTACTGGTAATCCCTCTTATGAAGAATTGAACTGCGATGGTAACAAACTTTTCTTTTACGCCAACCACGCTTCCAATCATCTCGCCTCTTTAAGGCTGCGAATTGTACTCACATTTTTCATGGATACGTTTAAAAATATATTGATTAATACACTCAAACCTGTTTTTGAGCGATCTTTTTTTGTGCGGTATATGAAAAAAATTTATTCAGTACAATCTACTTTCAGTCCTTTCAAAATTTCAATCACATTAGAACATAATTGACGAAGTTATCAATAAAAATTACTTAAATAAAAAAAAAAATTAGGACGTGCTTAGATTGTTTTACCAGTACTTCTGAAAAGGCAATTTCTTTTCTGAAAATTATTTGTTTTTTATGGAATTTCCGCTCTGATACTTCATTTATTTCGAGTCTTATTTTTGTTCTTTGCCCAATGTAAACGATTTCCGAATATTTGGGACTGACGATATTTTTCAAAGAACGGGAATAAAACGAAAACTCGTGTTTCTTTCGCTCTGAATTAATTTCGCATTTTTAAATTTTTTGCACTTTATAGTTATAACTTGTGACTATTCTAGTTAATCCTAGTTATTATTTTTTCTAGTTATTTCGTAAGGTTTTGAGTTATTTTCTGCGTGAAATTTTTTTTATGCGGTCCCTAATCACCGCATAAAAAAATACTTTTTAAATGTGTAGCGAAAAATATTTTTCATAGCTACTCGTGAAGTTCTAGAAGATTTTTTTTATGCGGTCCCTAACCAACGTACAAAAACAGGTTTGAGTGTACTGCATTATCTTCGAATATTGGAATTTGGCCATTTTAGCTCCGGTTGGAACAGAAACAATTTATCATTTGGAGGGTTGTGAAATCGAAACTCCATCCAACCAAAGAGTACGTGGGGGCTGGTGAACTTTTAATCTGTCGTGGCCAAAAATATCTTCATGTTGGCTTGGTGTGGCAGTTTGGGGGATGCCAGCTCAGATGGTATCTCGTCATCTGACTGTGGCCAAAATTAGGAGCTGTTTTCAGATTTTTCCCTTCAGGATTGAATAACCCTTTGTGTTGTGCTTCAGTGTGACGTAAATACAAATATCAATATCTACGGGATTGATCCTTGACCACCTCCAATTAGCCGTTGTGTCGCTGCAGTTGGACGATAATATAATTTCTGCTGTAACGAGATAATTAATAATAACTACCTTTCTACAAAATACTGGGTTATTGTCTTTTCCGATGGCTTGAAATTACGGTTTGTCTATGACATTATAATAAAGAACAGTTATTAAAAATAAAATCTTCTACGTCAAAGCAACTTAAATTAGGGAACGTCTCATTTTAATGAATTCATTCATCTGTCTTCTGACTTATTTTCCAAAAAAGTCTCGTATACCGCCTCTGCGGTATCAAGTATTCTACATATAACCAATTCGCGGTAAAGTGAAGCCAACAGCCATAATTCCACTCGTTATAGCATTAATGTGTTCGTTCTGAGTTATTGTCTTTTCCGATGCTTAGTTATACTTGAAATTACGGTTTATCTATGACATTATATTAAAAAACAATTATTTAATATAAAATCTTCAACGTCAAAACAACTTAAATAAAGGAACGTCTCATTTTGATGAATTCATTCATCTGTCCTCTGACTTATTTTCCAAAAAAGTCTCGTATACCGCCTCTGAGGTATCAAGTATTCTACATATAACCAATTCGCGGTAAAGTGAAGCCGACAGCCAAAATTCCACTCGTTATAGCAGTAATGTGTTCTTTCTCATTTAACTGAAATAAAAGAGCAAACGGTTTAAATATCCCTAGAGCTTTAAGTGGATAGAATGAGTGATCATAGGGGAGCAATTTATTATGATTGAATAAATCTTTATTTCACTTTTGTCTAAGCTTTCTATAAATTGCTTGTTCATTTACACTTTACCATGCATTCGTAATAACCATTTTTTCTGCTTCACTATCTTGGTTTATTTTTTATTATTTCTCAGCCATCTATTTCAATGCTGATGAACGGAAGAACTAAACTAATGGTACAAAATTATCTTGTTCGTTTGTTGCAAATTATTTTTTTTCAAAAACTACATATCTCGGTAAAATTTTTTATGTGTAATTTGATTTCAAGTAGCTTTTTAATTCGATTATGTTTTATACTTTTTTTTACTATGTTTATACACTTAAAATTAGTCGCAAAACCTACCCGATACACATAGAATTTGTTTTGTCTTGTAATAGCGAAATAATGGTGTAACACCAAGTCCAACAAAGTTATATTTTAAAAACACTGTACCAGAGACTGGTACACTGTGAGACACTGTACCAGTTTAAATAAGTGTGGTTGGATTAGTAGAGCATGCCACCAAGGTGACATGTCTACCCAGAATGTTAGAGAACATTGCATATATACATCCTTACATCTATACAGTACATACATCCTTACATCTATACAGTATATGCATTAAATCATTACACTAGGTAGTCGTTCCAATAATATTTTCATTCTCTTTAACAAACTAATTTATTCTATAAAACACATTATCACTATTTTCAACATCATCAGGATGAATATGTACAATGAAGATCGAGCCAACGCTCGAATCGAGAGGAACAGAATCATACGTTATGTCAGCAAGACGATATCATTACAAGTGTGTCTTTCTTCTGTTGTTAGCCCCAAACCCAGACGGGGATTACGGTCATGTGACACTCCGAAACCAATCGGAATCTTACACGTTACTTGACAGATACCAGACACCCTTAGAGGGAAGCACTCGTGACATCTGACAGGTGAAAGAACTTTATTGTAAACATGGTGCATCTCCCCTTTTCACCCGTTTGGAACAAAACATCTCACTACGTAGTATTTGAAATTTAAAATAGAGATGAGCTCCTTAATGCTTTTAGGTTACAAATTAATTTTTCTACCCTCACACACACACACACACACACATATATATATATATATATATATATATATATATATATATATATATATATATATATATATATATATATATATATATACATCATGAGGTGCGAAAAAAGTTCGTTTATCTTAGTCTCTTAGGATAATCAAGTCCTGATGAGTTTCAATGAATCTCACCATGTTAATAATTTTAACCCTCGAGCCCTTGTTGCATGCAATGTTCCTGAGCCATGTAATTTTAAGGTGGTCGGCAGGTGTTCTCATATGCCATGAGGATGTAAGGGGGCAAACTGTGATGTAATGTAGGGGTGTGCCAATTTCGCCATAGGAGCAATTTTTGGACTTGATTTTCTTATACCTCGTTAGGTAGGAAGGGAATGGGCCGTGCCCTGTGAAGAAGAGTGTCTCTTCCCTGGTCCAACTTGCAGATTTTCGTGACACTTTTGGTAACACATCATGCACCGTCCTGCTTCGTCCCATTCATTCTGCCACGCATCAAGTAGCCAGCTAGTGGTTTCCTTTTTGTAATGACTCTTGGTCCATTTCACCCCTTCATCTACGCATTCCATTGTTGTTGCCTCTTTTGCTAATCTATCTTTTTCTTCGTTTCCGTCGTGACCCGCATGGGCTTTAATCAACCCTAAGCAAATTTCCTTGTTGTTGTATAATAAGAGTTGTGTTTCTCGTGCCAGTGAACTAGGCGTCTTGGTGTTTTTAAGTGAAAGGAGACCAGTTCGACTGTCTGACCAGATCTTGACATTTTTGTCTGCTCTTGCTTCTGCTGCTTATATGGCTGAAAGTATTCCATAAATCTCCAGGGCCACGATAGCCCAGTTGGTACAGTTGCGGATTATCAACCAGAGGGTTGCTAGTTCGAAACTCGATCCAGCTAACGACCATTGTGCACGTGGGGATTCGTGCACGTTAAATCTGTCGTGGCCTCATGTGTTTTTCTCATCATCCGATCGTGGTTCAAAATTACGAGGTGTTGTCTTCGGATCGCTGCCTTCTACATTGTTCCCGTACCGTCAAAAATATCCCTTTGTCGTGCTCCAGTGCGACGTAATTCCACTACTGTTATGTCTTGTAATACTGAAATAATGGTGTAACACCAAGTCCAACAAGACATTTAAAAAATTATTAAAAGACATCACAGTAGACAAGCATACGGAACGATACGAACAGTGTAAAGACTCCGAGGCAAATTACTCACTGCGTATCATCAGATGGATTGCATCAGACAAATGAACTTATAGTAAACGGTAATGCATACACAGGAACCTATAAATCCAAACGCTGGAAAGAGTAATATTAAATACCAGTGATTTACGACTCATCGATAAACACTCGAAGGACATATGCAAGTATTGTCTACTGTAAAGTCGAAAGTTGTATTTATGTCACAATGGAGTAACAATACTAGCTATTGGTGACATTCCGGAAAGGAAAATATACGAGGACAACACTTTGTAATATTGAACCACAGCCAGATGATTAGTGTCTAATATTATAAAAGGATATGTTTGTATGCTTGTTTGTTTGTTTCTTGCCCGCAAAGTTCTGACGAATCTATGGCACTTACAGCAGGGCTCTAAATACCCGGGACGACTACTGTGCACAGGTGCACTGGTGCACTGTGCACATGAAAATAAAATTGTGCACCTAAATTTTTCCCGCTAGGTGCATGCCGTGCACCTAACGTTAAAAATGGGGAGTGAACGTTTTATGCTATTTTGATGCTTGAACAAACTATTAGTATCGACCTCTCTCGCTCTAGAGGAACGTAATTAAAATTCCTAAATACACACTATGCGAAAACAAAATCGCTGGGCCGTAACGGGTTTATACAGGAGGAAGGTTTACTTGTGCCACTGCCACCAGAACTTTCCGATGATCGAAACATTTTCCAGATGGCTCTGTTGAAGCGACTGTCGCGACAGCCGTGCGCCGGAGAAGGGAGAATTTAGATGCTTAAATATTTTTATTTACTATCTACTACTAACGTATCTAAACATACCCAACTAATAAAGTAGTTTACATTATATAAATGCTCTTATATTACGTTTTTTTTAATGTGCACCTTATATATAACCTGTGCACTTAATTTAAAAACTTAGGTGCACCTTGTGCACCTGTATTAAAAACTCTATTTCGAGGCCTGACTTACAGTAATGGGATTTGGCACACAGGTAGTCCAAATTTTTGGCAATTTTAGGGTCGAGGCGAATTTTTAAAATTAAATCTAGAACATTTAAAAAATAATTTAATAGTTTTTTTTCACTGTTCTTCCTCCACATCTCACATCTAGAATGGGAGAGAACAGATTCGAATAACCTTCGGTTGATTCGAGATTCATTCATTTTGATTTCCTGAGAAACGGATTCGAGTGTGAAGCAAAATAATTTTTTATATTTTAGCAAGAGAATGTGACGTCACGCCAACATTGAGGTTTCATAAATAAACAGATTACCCAGTTCCTGATCTCTTACGATCTAATCAAAAGAAAGCAAAGAAAATATAAAACATTTTGGCTGGCATTAGTTAGTTCTTTTTATGTAACATCGGGATCGTTAAAGACAGATAGAAAATTTCAACGGATTTGAAATCTGCGAAAAATTTGACACCAGATGGGTTCCTTATACGTTTGATTTTCTTCTAATGAATAATTTTTCAATTAAATATTTATATTTTTTGGTTTGCGAAGCAAACCAACACCACGGGAAACTCCGTTATAGCTGTTATCCAATAGGCTACGAACTCCCATTTGGTTTGCGAAGCAAGCTAATAACCCCACAAAAGCAACTGGCACGGGTAACGCCTGGCTAGTCACGCAGTGGCTAGTTTACTATTAAGAACAGGCCCAAGTTCCAATTGTGATCTGTAACTGAAATATAAGCGATTACTCATTTTAATAACTCCTTCTTGGTCAGGTGGTTAAGGTGTTAGCCTGTAGATTGTAATGTTACTGGTTCGAACCGGGTCAGTGCATGAATGTATGTTAACGTATGGTATAGAGGCGGCTGGTGCACCTTAAATCTGTCGTGGCCGAAAGTCCTCATGTTGGGTTATTGTGAAAGTTTGGAGAGTGGGGTGCCAGTTCAGGTGTTGCCTCGTCATCTGACCGTGGTTCAAAATTACGTGGTCCTTACGGATCTTTCCTTCAAGGGATTGATCTTGGACAATCGTCAATAGCCCGTTGTGCTGCTTTAGTACGACGTTAATTATAATTACCTTACCATACCTACCTCCTCATACTGCTTTCTTTCGACATTTTTGTAATGATGAATGCAAATTTTATCAATATTCCTCTTAATTTCTTTTTATGCTTAAATTTCCCTGAATTTAATCGAAATTTGAGTTTTCTATTCAAGTTGAACGACGAATTTCCTACGAAACAAGGAGAGGACGTCGTGGCTCAACGGGTATGCCCACTGCTCTAACACTCTTCGAGTTGTACGAGGCTCATTCCTCCTTTTTTATATATCTCTTTTCTGTGTCAGTAATAAGTTTCGTTGTTGTGTCTGTCTATTTCTTGATATTGTATGTATTGTCTCTCGCAGCATGACCAGATATGGCCCTGGTACTTAAAAACCTCAAGAATCCAACCCATGAAACAAAGGTCGTGGTAGCTCGGTTGGAAGAGTAACGGATTAGCAACTGGAGGGTTGCGATTTGATTTTCTTTTGTCTTCCATTTGGACCAGCTTTACCATTTTTGGATCATCACCATAAAACCCAATAACCCCCACCTAAGGTTGTCAGAACATCTCAAGAGAACATGTCCTCTTTTTCCGTTAGCATCTTTTTTCACTCTCTTTTTTTAAGTAAGATCTTTTTTTGTCCTCTTTTTTTTGGTTGTTCATTTTTTGTATTCTTTGTTCATCATTTCGGATTTGTTAAAAAATATATTTTACATTTCAAAATTTACGCGCTTTTTATTTAAATTGTCTACTATATCGTTATGTAAACCACAGTTATTCAAATAGGTACGTACCAGATCTGGTACATTGTACGAAAATCGTACGTATTATTAAAACGCATCAACGTATAATAGGAAGTTCAAACTCTAGTGCATATCGAGCTCCATGTTAAAACGTGTTATCAGGAGAAGAAATAGGTAACCAATAAGAATTTAGATTCGTGTTAGAATAATAAGAATAAGAAATATATTGTTATTATATCAGAATTAATAGTATGACTGAAGATTCGCAACCTTTTTTGGTTTGGAAGGAAATCATGTTGCTAACCAAGGCACCTTTTTTGTTAGAATTATATCGAAGTCGATAACTCAACTATGATTGCTGCGCAGAATTCGGTGAGTTATTATATTGTTTTGGTGTAGTATTTACTTGTGTTGTTTCAGTATTTGTATTGGTTCTTCCCATTGTTAAATTATCATTTTTCTTTGTTTATGTGATAAAGTTATAAGAATATACGGAGGTTGGACAAAAATATGGAAACACCTCGTTAAATGCATGCTTGAAAAGAAATGTTTATTCAAGTGAAATGTGCAGGTGGCGCTGGTGTTTTCACGAACTGACGCCACCTATATAACGTCGTAAATACGTTGCGCTAGTCAGTCGTTGTCGGGCACTGTTCTGTGAAGTTATAATTGCATCATGTCAGAGCTAACAGACTTCGAACGTGGGCAAATTGTTGGTGCTCGTCTGGTGGGTGCTTCCGTAAGCAAGGTAGCCGAAGTGTTTGGTGTTTCTAGAGGTACTGTATCTAAGATTTATTCCATATATTTGAAAAGCGGGAAAACATCATCCGCTAAATCACAGCGCGGACGAAAGTGTGTGTTGAGTGATCGTGACAGACGATCATTAAGGAGGATTGTGACTAAAAGTAAGAAGACTACAGCTGCAAAAGTTACTGCTGAAATGAATATCGTGCTCACAAACCCTGTGAGTACCAAAACAATAAGGGAGCTCCATAAGCAGAGTATTTCTGTCCGACCTGCAATTCAAAAACCATTCATCTGTGATGCTAATGCCTTTAACAGGAAAAAGTTATGTTTAAGTCATGAAGCCTGGACTATGGAGGAATGGAAGAAGTAATTTGGTCGGATGAGTCTTGTTTCCCACTTCTGGCCAAGTTTTCGTCGGGCGAACGCCATCACGAGCCTATAATACAGATTGCTTGTTGCCAAGAGTGAAACATGGCAGGGATTTTGTGATGGTTTGGGCAGCCATATCGTAGGTTTCCGTGGGCCCCATGATTACTCTGCTTTGGCACATTAAGGCCAAGGATTATGTGAATATTTTGGCCGATCAAGTCTATCCCATGGTACAAACTTTGTTCCCCAATGGTGATGGTGTCTTCCAAGGCGACAAAGCCTCTGTTTACACAGATCACATCGGTTTCTGTGATGGTTTGGGCAGCCATATCGTAGGTTTCCGTGGGCCCCATGATTACTCTGCTTTGGCACATTAAGGCCAAGGATTATGATTATTTGGGCCGATCAAGTCCATCCCATGGTACAAACTTTGTTCCCCAATGGTGATGGTGTCTTCCAAGGCGACAAAGCCTCTGTTTACACAGATCACATCGGTTTCTGTGATGGTTTGGGCAGCCATATCGTAGGTTTCCGTGGGCCCCATGATTACTCTGCTTTGGCACATTAAGGCCAAGGATTATGTGAACATTTTGGCCGATCAAGTCCATCCCATGGTACAAACTTTGTTCCCCAATGGTGATGGTGTCTTCCAAGGCGACAAAGCCTCTGTTTACACAGATCACATCGGTTTCTGTGATGGTTTGGGCAGCCATATCGTAGGTTTCCGTGGGCCCCATGATTACTCTGCTTTGGCACATTAAGGCCAAGGATTATGATTATTTGGGCCGATCAAGTCCATCCCATGGTACAAACTTTGTTCCCCAATGGTGATGGTGTCTTCCAAGGCGACAAAGCCTCTGTTTACACAGATCACATCGGTTTCTGTGATGGTTTGGGCAGCCATATCGTAGGTTTCCGTGGGCCCCATGATTACTCTGCTTTGGCACATTAAGGCCAAGGATTATGTGAACATTTTGGCCGATCAAGTCCATCCCATGGTACAAACTTTGTTCCCCAATGGTGATGGTGTCTTCCAAGGCGACAAAGCCTCTGTTTACACAGATCACATCGGTTTCTGTGATGGTTTGGGCAGCCATATCGTAGGTTTCCGTGGGCCCCATGATTACTCTGCTTTGGCACATTAAGGCCAAGGATTATGTGAATATTTTGGCCGATCAAGTCCATCCCATGGTACAAACTTTGTTCCCCAATGGTGATGGTGTCTTCCAAGGCGACAAAGCCTCTGTTTACGCAGATCACATCGGTTTCTGTGATGGTTTGGGCAGCCATATCGTAGGTTTCCGTGGGCCCCATGATTACTCTGCTTTGGCACATTAAGGCCAAGGATTATGTGAATATTTTGGCCGATCAAGTCTATCCCATGGTACAAACTTTGTTCCCCAATGGTGATGGTGTCTTCCAAGGCGACAAAGCCTCTGTTTACACAGATCACATCGGTTTCTGTGATGGTTTGGGCAGCCATATCGTAGGTTTCCGTGGGCCCCATGATTACTCTGCTTTGGCACATTAAGGCCAAGGATTATGATTATTTGGGCCGATCAAGTCCATCCCATGGTACAAACTTTGTTCCCCAATGGTGATGGTGTCTTCCAAGGCGACAAAGCCTCTGTTTACACAGATCACATCGGTTTCTGTGATGGTTTGGGCAGCCATATCGTAGGTTTCCGTGGGCCCCATGATTACTCTGCTTTGGCACATTAAGGCCAAGGATTATGTGAACATTTTGGCCGATCAAGTCCATCCCATGGTACAAACTTTGTTCCCCAATGGTGATGGTGTCTTCCAAGGCGACAAAGCCTCTGTTTACACAGATCACATCGGTTTCTGTGATGGTTTGGGCAGCCATATCGTAGGTTTCCGTGGGCCCCATGATTACTCTGCTTTGGCACATTAAGGCCAAGGATTATGATTATTTGGGCCGATCAAGTCCATCCCATGGTACAAACTTTGTTCCCCAATGGTGATGGTGTCTTCCAAGGCGACAAAGCCTCTGTTTACACAGATCACATCGGTTTCTGTGATGGTTTGGGCAGCCATATCGTAGGTTTCCGTGGGCCCCATGATTACTCTGCTTTGGCACATTAAGGCCAAGGATTATGTGAACATTTTGGCCGATCAAGTCCATCCCATGGTACAAACTTTGTTCCCCAATGGTGATGGTGTCTTCCAAGGCGACAAAGCCTCTGTTTACACAGATCACATCGGTTTCTGTGATGGTTTGGGCAGCCATATCGTAGGTTTCCGTGGGCCCCATGATTACTCTGCTTTGGCACATTAAGGCCAAGGATTATGTGAATATTTTGGCCGATCAAGTCCATCCCATGGTACAAACTTTGTTCCCCAATGGTGATGGTGTCTTCCAAGGCGACAAAGCCTCTGTTTACGCAGATCACATCGGTTTCTGTGATGGTTTGGGCAGCCATATCGTAGGTTTCCGTGGGCCCCATGATTACTCTGCTTTGGCACATTAAGGCCAAGGATTATGTGAATATTTTGGCCGATCAAGTCTATCCCATGGTACAAACTTTGTTCCCCAATGGTGATGGTGTCTTCCAAGGCGACAAAGCCTCTGTTTACACAGATCACATCGGTTTCTGTGATGGTTTGGGCAGCCATATCGTAGGTTTCCGTGGGCCCCATGATTACTCTGCTTTGGCACATTAAGGCCAAGGATTATGATTATTTGGGCCGATCAAGTCCATCCCATGGTACAAACTTTGTTCCCCAATGGTGATGGTGTCTTCCAAGGCGACAAAGCCTCTGTTTACACAGATCACATCGGTTTCTGTGATGGTTTGGGCAGCCATATCGTAGGTTTCCGTGGGCCCCATGATTACTCTGCTTTGGCACATTAAGGCCAAGGATTATGTGAACATTTTGGCCGATCAAGTCCATCCCATGGTACAAACTTTGTTCCCCAATGGTGATGGTGTCTTCCAAGGCGACAAAGCCTCTGTTTACACAGATCACATCGGTTTCTGTGATGGTTTGGGCAGCCATATCGTAGGTTTCCGTGGGCCCCATGATTACTCTGCTTTGGCACATTAAGGCCAAGGATTATGATTATTTGGGCCGATCAAGTCCATCCCATGGTACAAACTTTGTTCCCCAATGGTGATGGTGTCTTCCAAGGCGACAAAGCCTCTGTTTACACAGATCACATCGGTTTCTGTGATGGTTTGGGCAGCCATATCGTAGGTTTCCGTGGGCCCCATGATTACTCTGCTTTGGCACATTAAGGCCAAGGATTATGTGAACATTTTGGCCGATCAAGTCCATCCCATGGTACAAACTTTGTTCCCCAATGGTGATGGTGTCTTCCAAGGCGACAAAGCCTCTGTTTACACAGATCACATCGGTTTCTGTGATGGTTTGGGCAGCCATATCGTAGGTTTCCGTGGGCCCCATGATTACTCTGCTTTGGCACATTAAGGCCAAGGATTATGTGAATATTTTGGCCGATCAAGTCCATCCCATGGTACAAACTTTGTTCCCCAATGGTGATGGTGTCTTCCAAGGCGACAAAGCCTCTGTTTACGCAGATCACATCGGTTTCTGTGATGGTTTGGGCAGCCATATCGTAGGTTTCCGTGGGCCCCATGATTACTCTGCTTTGGCACATTAAGGCCAAGGATTATGTGAACATTTTGGCCGATCAAGTCCATCCCATGGTACAAACTTTGTTCCCCAATGGTGATGGTGTCTTCCAATGCGACAAAGCCTCTGTTTACACAGATCACATCGTCCAGGACTGGTTTTCTGAGCACATCTCCCCTGGCCACCTCAGTCATCAGATCTCAATATTATTGAATCTTTGTGGTCTACATTAGAGAGGAAAGTGCGTGATCGCTATCCACCACCATCATCGTTACCTGAACTTGTCACCGTTTTGCAGGAAGAATGGTACGAGATTCCTTGACAAGCATACAGAAACCGTATGTATCCATTCCGAGAAGACAGCAAGCTGTTTTGAACGTGAACGGTTTTTCTACACCATATCGGACAAGGTTACATGTTTTTTTTTATGGTGTTTCCATATTTTTGTCCAACCCCTGTATATTGGTTACAGTTCATTTATTAATCGAAATTCTCAACAGAAGGTACATTTGGATATGGAATTGTATAAGTGGTATAGTCTCATTTATATATTTTGAGACTTAATCTTGTCCGTAATTTTTCCCGCAAGCTAGTCAAATGACCCAAGTTATTAAAAATCTTACTGGATTTTCAAGTAAATCCCTTGCAAATTAATGAAATAGTACATAGAAACTAAAAGCACCTAGACATACCTCGATGAACAGAAGTTAATGATAGTATACACCAAATAGCGCTAAAGAAAATATAGACCAGGGACGGCGAACCTTTTTAAGAAGTTGATCAAATATTGTTCATTATTTCTCTCTCTCTCTCTCTCTCTCTATATATATATATATATATATATATATATATATATATATATATATATATATATATATATATAATGATAATTTGTCAGATAATTTCTTAATATTAGGTTCGTATTCAGTATTCATTAGTTTAACGCATTTTACAGTCAATTCATTTCCTAGTTTATTTCTATTGGTAGACTTTAAAAAATTCATCGAAGAAAACAATTTTTCACATTAATATGTGGATTCAAACATCGTTAAAAGAGCATTAACAAGTTTCTTCACGGATATAAAATTATTTGGTAAAGAATCCCATACGTTTAATATAATATTAGTGTGGGATCATTCTAATTTGCACTAATTTCAGACATTTTCTCTTCTACTTCGGAAATCAAGTTATCAAATTTATTTTCCATACTATGCTGCTTTGAAATTCAACTAATTCCATTTCTAAATCATGGATACCTAGCCACTTCAATTCATTAAACTCCATTGTTTCGAATTTCATTTTGTATAGATATGAAATAAAGTGAAATGTATTTTCCATACTAAAAATTGATTAAATCTATCCTCAAAGGCTTGTTTTATTTACTGTATAATCATTAAATATTTTTTGATTGCATTTTCTTGAACGTCAAGCGTATTTTCTATTGTTATTGTGTTTGGAAAATGTTTTTGTAATTGAGGAAAATATTTCATGATTTTCATTTCCAAATCCCTATTAAAGATGTCAAGTTTCGTCATAAATATCCTAATACCCTCAAACATCATTGAAACAATTTGTCCATTTCCTTGAAGATTTTTTTATTCAGTTCATTAAAATGCTGAGTGTGATGTCGCATAAAAACATAAAATCATTTAACCAATCTATATTTAAAAATTCGTAAAAATTATTGTTTTTCTTTTTCTTTTAAAAAGAGCGTAGTTTCTTCTAATAAAATGACAAACCGATTTGAAATCGACCGGAACTGATACATCGAACATTGTTATGCGTCAAATTCTCTGAATACTGGCACTCCTCATCCTCTAATAATTGTGCTAATTGTCGTTTATTATGTTTTTGTATTCCTCTAATTCAAGTTACTATCTTTGCGACCTTGAAGAACGGGACCCCTCTATCCTCGCCAAACGTGCGTTTTACGCTCTTCAATGAGAACGGGGCCTTAATAAATATGTCTTTATTACTAGTATTTACGACATCTGTTCATTCTCAAGCGGTATTTTATAAATTTACATATTCTACTCAATCGGCATTCATATAAATCTCGAAACAGCATTATGTGTAATCAATAAATCTAAAACATTTTACAAAATCATTAAAGCATTTTTTTTTTCATTTTTAAGTTCTCTATTAACACTTGTATTTTCTACAAATTTTTTAAAAGATGGGTTCGAATTAGAATTAAAATTCTTTATGTATATGATGAAATGGTGATGATCTCTAATATCATAAAAGTAAGTGTTTGTTTGTTTGTTGCCGCAAAATCCTGACGATTCTATGGCACTTACAGCAATGAGATTTGGCACACATGTAGTACGAATTATTTGCAATCTTTTGGTTGCGGCGAATTTTAAAATTCAATCTAGAAGATTTTTAAATGAATTTAATAGTTTTACTCTCCATAGCTTTTTCAAAAGCGGATAACTTTTTCTACCCATGTGACCTTGCAGTTAGGGTTTGGAATCATGCCAAGTTTTTTTCATCCGCGGACAAATTATTTTTTTTCATTTCTGCTTTGATTTTACGCGGACGAATAAATTTCCAGCCTGACGATAAATCTTTAAACTGAAGTCAGTTCTTTTTTCTATCTCCAAGACCGTTAAAGATAGAGTAAAAATTTCGAGGGATTTGAAATCTGCGGAAAATTTCAGTTTAGATTGATACCTAAAAATATGACTTTCTTTAACTAAATGATTTTTTAATTGAATATATCTTCAACGGATTTGAAATCTGCGGAAAATTTTACACCAGATTAATACCTTTCATCACGGCGGCAGTGGCTAGTAAATTTATAAAAATCAACGCGCGGGTCATTCAAAAAACCTGCGTGGGTCAGTGTTTGACCCGCGAGTCATAGGTTCGCCATCCCTGATATAGACTCCATACTTTTAAGCTTTCCTCAAAGCACTAATACGCAATCGCCAGATTGGTTTTGCAGCCAACGCAGAAAGTTCGACTTTGGACCCCTGTACCTTCTGTTAGGAGGAGAGTTATTTAGAAATATAAAACCACGGTCTTCCTAAGAGGACGTACTACTTTTAAGATATAATGTATTTTTGACAATCTGCGACACTAAGAAAAGTGAATTTTGTCCGCCTAGAATCGAAAATGACACACTGTGCGCCGTCCAAATCTGAACCAAGGATGCGTCTGTGTTCGTCGAAAAACCGACATGAAGCTTTTCGACACGAACGGCTTACGAATCGCACGTAAACCGCCCAAAACCCCGTCCAAATCATGAAAACAAGGGTCTCGCTAACGGTTCGGCTCTCACGAGACTCGCTGATGTATACACGGCTTAGCACCACTGACATATCAATAAAATTACCACACGTTGATTCAATTGCGTAACTGATATGAAGTTTTCTCAGTACATGACACATCCGGTAATCTGCAAATGCTTAGAAGGCAAAATGCGTATTTCTGATCTTGCATTAAACATACATTTTACATTAGTATATGGAAATGATCAGAGAAAAACACATCTCATTTTTTGTAGACACTCCTGATTATTTTTTCGCCTCACTCGTACTGCCTGAGATATAACCCATTACTGCTTTTAAAACTTCCTCTCATATTGTTTCCTTCCGATGTTCTTGCAATGAATAATGCAAAATTTTATTAATATTCTCCACGCTCCGTTTTCTACTTGAATTCACTGGACTTAATGCGTATTCCGTCTTCATGCCGATTAGATGACAAGTTCCTTATGAAACAAATATATATTTCAAGTTATCTATCTTTAACTGGCACAAATGTATGGACTCTATGTCTATGAAATCATTTGTTGCTTCTTTTCAAGCTTTATCCATTCCAAATCTGAGCAATGTGTGTTAGGGCTTCGGTGATTCTACCTTTTCAACTTTTAAGGTCGTTACAGTTCTTTTGTACAAAAAAAAGCAAATATTCAGATTTAAAGGAAACTGAACAGATAAAACCGCTGACATTTTGAAAACAGGTTGTTCTTTTCATATCGAAGTCCTACATTGCGAAAACGTTCTTACGTGAAAAAGATTTCTGTTATTTAAAAATTCATTTATTCTAATGAGAAATTATAAGGGTTTTGAAGTCACGTAACCGAAAGTAAATGAAGTTGTCACTATGAACAGTTGACTCAGGAAAATTATTTAGCTAAACCCATAAGTGACATCATTACAAAATCATTATATGAGGAAACTGACACGCCATTAAAATTACTGCATCTTGATTCACCTACGTAACTATTTCGAAACATTTTGGAGATAACATGACCTTTCTAGTAATGACGCATTTGTACGTTTTTTCACTAACATATGTAACATTAAACTACAGTAATAATTGCTTTAGAAAAATGGAATAGTACGCTTTTTCGAAATTCAGCTAAAAAGGTCACTAACTGGATTATGTAACAACATTTTGCAAAGGTTATGCATTTATTTTCAAAAATAAGACCAATTTCATCTCGATTGGGTCAAAAGATACAGCTGTGTATGGTTTTTATTTACGCGATTCCATTTACTTCGAATATTTCTTCTGTGAACTTATGCATGTCTTAACTTGAAACTTTCACAGGAAGCAAATAAAAATAACGTTCCTTCGACATATATTATTTTAGAAAAAGTTAAAATAATTTTTTTTCGCAATTACAAGTCACAAGGACGCTAAAATGAGTGACCTTAAAATTCAAAAGTACATTCATAGTATTGTGTGACACCATTAGAAACGGCATAGTTGTATCTGGAAAATAAACCTGGCATGAGTTCAATCAGACAGTTAGGTCAAACGATACAGGTGTTATGGGTTTTCATTATTCTCTTTTAGTTCGAATATTTTTTTATAATAAATCCTTGCGGTGTTTCACCTTGAAATTCAGGTGTTGACCTCATCATCTGACCTTGGCTCAAAATTACGAGGTGTTGTTCTGAGATTTGGGATTGATTCTGGACCGTCACAAAAAGTCCCCAATGGTGTTGCTCTAGTGCAACGTTAATTCAATTTCCTTCCTACCCACCTTAAAACCTCCAGACAGCAAAGATAAGTAACGTTAATTCAATTACCTCCCTACCCACCTTAAAACCTCTAGACAGCAAAGATGAGTAACGTTAATTCAATTACCTCCCTACCCACCTTAAAACCTCCAGAAAGCAAAGATAAGTAACGTTAATTCAATTATCTCCCTATACCCACCTTAAAACCTCCAGACAGCAAAGATAAGTAACGTACCTCTGACACTTATGTTTTAGAAAAAAAAATAATAAAAATACACTCTCTTTTCTGCAATTCTAGGTCGGAGGTCAAATTGAATTACATTTAAACCAGAAAGGTCATGATGTTATGCATCATTAGAAAGACCGTACATTTATCTACTAAATATGTCTAAATTTAGAACGATTGATCACGTATATCCTAAGATACTACCAAGATAGTGATGCTAGAAAAATTACTCGGGTTTTCAAATTTGAAACTATAACAAACCTATTGCAAGTAAGAAGCTAAAGTTTTTCATATTCTCAATATGTAGACGGCCAACGAAATCAGAGTTTTCAAAAAAAAAAAAAAAAAAAAACAGTGTGGGATTGGTTGTGGGCTGTGGGGTTTGACATGGAATGACTCATAAGTTTTATAGTTGGTTGGTTTGGGGCTTTATGGCGCAAACGTCATTTGGACAAGTCGCTTTATAGTTTTACACGGAAATGAAGATCTGAGTGTGACACAGATCATTTTCTGTAAATCTTCCTGATTGTTTTTTCGTCTCCCGTGTACATCCTGAGATATAAACCATTACTCCTTTTAAAAAGTTTCTCTCATATTGTTTTCTCCCGACATTCTTGTAATGAATAATGCAAATTTTTATTAATACTCCGCACTCCCCTCTTTTCTTCCCAAATTCCCTGGACTTAATGCAAATTCGAGCTCTCCCTGCACATTCAATTTCACTTATGTAACACATAGAGTTGAAGCTTCTTGTGCATTCGTTTTTCTGTTTTTTGCATATGTGTCTGTTTCTATCAATTGCTTTCGGTGAACGGGATGTTTGATCCACAGGAGGTACAGACATCTTGTTCCTGGGGCCTCGTACATTTTTGATGACATATGTAGAATTTGCAAGACGTATTTCTATCAGACATCACTGGGAGACGTCAAAGTTTTTTTTATTTCCCAACATGAGTAGAAGAAACGGAATATGGGGAAAAAATAAGAATCCAGCGAACCGAAAAAATGTTTATAAAATATTCCTCCTAGCTGTATGAAGCAGCTCGTTTTATTTGCCGGAGTTATTATTTTTTTATTGCTCATACATGTTTCCAGGCAAAGGCAAACCGACTTTTCTTTAGGGAAAACAGACATTTCAAACTAAAAATTCCAGTATTCTTTTCAGTACAAAAGCAGAAGGGAGAGGAGAATGTTTCTTTTCTTGTTTTTTCATCCTTTCTTTTGCATTTTGAATCCTTTGACACAGCACTCAGAATGAATTGCACTTGCATGCATTCCGCTCACGCATTTCTGCAATGAATTGCATTTTTGTGTTTCTTTCTGCGTTTTTTCTCAGCCTCTTCTGACGTTTTCTTCGTGCCTAATCACCTAATTTGTGAGGAGTGTCACCGTTTATTTCTGTGCATACCATTTCGGTAACGCCCCCGCACTAGCAACGTAAGAACAGGAGTAAATCTAAGCTTTTAATTGCGGGTCTTCTAGCGGATTGAACAACGCTTCTTTTTTTCACCGTTTAATTGCCCGCCAGAGAACGTTCTCTACATTTACTAGCAAATAGGAATGGAAGCATTTTATTTGCACTTAGGAAGTTTTTTTAAATCTTGATTTTTAAAGGATTTTGAATGGTTGGTTATGGCATTTTATGGCGCAAGGACTGTATTTGGTCAAACACACTACAATGTCAATTAAAAAATGTCGTGAAAGGGAAAAAAGGTATTGGAGAACAGAGTATTAAAGGTTTAATTTTAAAGGTTTCGAAATGAAATACATTTTCAAAATAGAAGTGAAGAAATCCCTACAAGTCACTTTGTAGTTCATCTGAATTTTTCTAAAATTAGATGTTATTTTTGTGATATAAAGCTGTAAAATTAATCTATTCGTAATAAAATACATTTTATCAGTTTCATGTCATCAATCCTCCAATTGGCTTCATCGAGATCTTCCATGCTAATCTGATAAATTTTGCTAATGACAACATGTATTGTCATCAAGGTTGGAGATGTTTGAATGTTGACGATATCACGTTGAATGTTGACGAACTAAACATTTGAATTTTTCCAAAATTTATATCGATGTTTTTTTTATATGGTACTAGCCACTATGTGGCTAGCCCGGCGTTGCCCGTGCCCGTGATGTTGGTTTGCTTTGCAAGGCCGTGATGAAAGGTAATCTAATGTGGTGTAAAATGTTCCGCAGATTTCAAATTCGTTGAAGATATATTCAATTTGAAAATTATTTATTTAAAGAAAATCATATTTATAGGTATCAATCTAAACTGAAATTTTTACTCTATATTTAATGGTATAAGAGATAGAAAAAAGAAGTGTGACTATAGTTGAAAAATTTATCGTCTGGCTGGATAAACATTTCTTTGTGCAAAATCAAAACGGAAATGAAAAAAATAATTTTCTCCGCGTGCAAAATGAAAGCGGAAAACGTAAAAAATAGTTTTCTGAGCGTTCTCCTAAGCGATGAAAAAACTTGTCATGGTTCCAAGGTCACGCGGGTAGAAAAGTCAAGATTGGGGCTATTCTTCTTTCGTCCGGACCGAAGAACCAGGTAGAGAATAAAACTATTAAATTAATTTTAAAATCTTCTAGATTGAATTTTAAAATTTTGCCGCGACCCAAAAATGCAAAAAATTCAGACTACCTGTGTGCCAAATCTCATTGCTGTTAGTGCCATAGAATCGTCAGGATTTTGCGCCCTCCAAAAAAACAGACAAGCAAGCAGACAAACACTTCCTTTTATAATATTAGAGATAAAGCTGTGAAACAAATTTCTTTTCGTGATAAAACGCATTTTTTCATATTCAACGTTCAATTGTAAGAATGCATACATCCATAACATTTCAGTAATAAATTGCATTTTTGATTTTCTTTTTGCGCGTTTTCTCAACTTCTGAAGTTTTATTTGTGCGTAATCACCGAATTTGTGATGAGCATCATCAAAAAAATATTTTGAAATTAAATAAAGTTGCGAAACAAGAGTGAAATATTCCACTAAGCCCGTCTGTAGTTATTTATTTGAATTTTTTTTAAATTTCTAGGCGATTTTATTTTTATGGTATAGAGCTGTGTATGGTATAGAGCTGTATAGAGCTGTAAAATAAATCCATTCGTAATTCGATACAATTTTCAGGTCCAACTTGTGAATTTTGAATGAACAACTCCAAGACATTTCAACAATTAATTGCATTTTGGATTTTCTGCTTTTTTTCTCAACTTCTGAAGTTTCCTTCATGTATATAATTACCTAATTTATGATTATCTCCGTTTATTTCTATGCATATCAGTTCGGTTTGTATAGAACTAAACGGTACTTCTGTTATTGTTTCTTGGGGGCGTCCACGGACTAGAAACGAAAGTATCACAAGCAAATCTAAGATTTTAATTGCAGGTTTCAAGAGGTTAAATCGATTATTTTTTCACCATTTATTTGTCCGTCGAAGAATTTTCCCTGCATTTACAAATAATCAGAATTCAGATATTTTACATAAGCTTATGATTCTAAAGGAGAGGGGATAGGAATTAAGTATAGGTAAAATTAAAAGTAAGGTTATATCCCGTAAGGTACGATTATATATATAGTAAAGCTGTATTCAACTACGAAGCGCTTAAGGTGCAAAACAACTCTCGCAGACCAATCAGAAGTCTTAATGCGAAGGACTGATCAAATTGTCTCGTCTTCGTATTGGGCACACTCGTTTCTCTCATCGTCATCTGTACTAGAAGAGAGCGCTCCAACTGTAATTCACGCTCTACTACCTTTTCTGTTTATTACATTTTAACTGTCTGTGCTGTTTTTAACCATCAACGTCTCCAAGTACAATTTTGAATTTGCAAGATTTGGTTGGGGAATACCCCCATTCAAACCTATTCGCTTTTTTACGTCCAGTTGGTTTTTATAAATCTCATTTAATTTTTTCCTAATTTATAATGACTAAAATATATTTTATCCAAATTCTTTTATAGTTCAATCTTTTAGATTTCACTCAGGGTTTTGTGGCCACAAAATTAAATTCATTAATCGTGTTGTAAACGATGATAGTCTAGTTTGTAGTATCTGACTATTTATAAGTTTTTTGTTCTCATCTACACATTTCACATGTTTTTAAATATACCTTTTACCTTTATATTAAAATATTAATTTTTATACTTTTTATGGATTATATTATGTGTTGTATTTGGTGCAGCTAGTTTACTTTTGGACCTTGTGCCATAAAACAACACTATCCAATTCAATCCAGACCAACCAGTTCTTGGCGTTTAATTTAATTGTTGACCAATCAATTTGTAATTTTTATTGGTGAGAATGGCCGAAAAGCATGGTAAATGACGTCATGTCCGGAACGCGTACAGGAAATACATTCCATAAACACTACTAACACCTCTCCTTATATTGGCAGAAAATTCCTCTACTTCAGGAGGGTCTCAAAACAGGAAAATATAGTTGTAAAATACGTTTTTTCGTAACATTTTCAGCTAAATACAATTTTTTCTGTTTAGTGGGGCATTAATTTAATATAAATCTTGGTACAAATTCCTTCCTACACGTCTATTTGACATTTTCCTTTATAAATCAGGCACTAGTATCAACTTCGGCAAAATCAAATTTACGTATTGAAATGTCTATAGCAGGGATGGCGAACCTGTGACCCGCGGGTCAGACACTGACCCACGCAGGCTTTTTAAATAACCCAGGCGGTGATTTTTATAAACTTATCATCATTTCATCATATACATAAAGAATTCCAATTATTTTTCGAACCCCTCTTTTAAAAAATATCAAGAAAATACAAGTGTTAATAAAGAACTTAAAAATGAAAAACAAATGCATAAAAGATTTTCGTAAAATATTTTATTGATTATACATAATGCTGTTTTAAGATTTATATGAAAGCCGATTGAGTAGAACATGTTTGAGAATGAACATGTGTGGTAAATACTAATAATGAAGACGTATTTATTAAGGCCCCGTCCACATGAGGCACGTAAAACGCTGGTTTGGTAAGGTGAGCGAGGTCCCGCTCTTCAAGGTCGCAAAGATAGTAACTTGAATTTGAAGAATAAAAAAACATAATAAATGACAATTTGCACAATTATTAGAGGACGTGGAGTGCCAGTATTCAGGGATTTTGACATACAACAATTTTCGATGGCTCAGTTCCGGTCATGTTCTTGGATTGGATTGGATTTGGTTTTGTGGCATTGAGTCCTCTTGGGACATATTATGCCAAACTCAAGATAAAAATCAGATACATAATATAATAATGAAATGAGATGAGTCAAAACATAATGAGTAAATACTATATGAAATTATATGTGATGGATAAAACCAATGTCATGTAAAAAGCTAAAAATATTTGGATGAGGACTCTCCCCAACCATGTCTTCTAAAGTTCTTAATCGGTTTGTCATTTTATTAGAAGAAATTACGCTCTCTTTGAATGAACTAGGGGTTTGCACCCCCTGCTCAGCCCCCCCCCCCCGATTATATAGATTTTTTGCTCTTCACTTGCAAAATTAAAAGTTGTAAAACAAAAAGGAATCGTTAACTTTTTAACGGATTAAAAAATTGAGAACCAAAAAAAGTTGTTTTTTACAATGTTCCTTCCCACTGTCCAAGTACACCCACGAGCTAGTACTAAAAAAATAATGAACAAAATTAGACCAACTTCAAAGCTTCGCCGTCCCTGGTCTATAGCATACTAAAGTACTGAACAAAACCCGTGTCTAGTTCCTCAGGATTGTTGGATCGAAGTTAATTGTTAAATATTTGCCGCTCTGAAGTTGAGTGTGTGTTGGTGATTTTTGTTGTTGATTTCCCTGACTGAGATTGAGTGTTCGTAATATGTTACAAACATCCATGATTGAATTGAGATTTTTGTTATAGGATTCTTCGATTGCTGGCGAATTCTTGATCGTTGTTTAGTCTTCCTTCCGCGACGACTTATTTGCTATGCTTGTCTTTCTCACTGAAACGGTCCACGCGCAGTGAAAAAGTAGGATGCAGTCGGGTTAATCTAGAAAGACCTCAAACAATGCTGTTTTTATGTTGTAGTTTTCAAAATTAGTTTACGAATTCCTGGTAAATGCTTCAGGGCGCCCACTGAAAACGTTCGGCATTTTGCTGACACTGAAAGAACTAAAGAACTTTCACGGGAAAGTAAAGTTTTCATTATTTTCTCCGATTCCTTCATAATTTAAAAACGTTGCTTGTTCTAAAACTGATTTCTAAAAGTGCCTGTTCTAAAAAAATGGGCAGGTTGACTTGTCGCTATGGGAAGTGATTGATGGTCATGATATCCTTAATTTGAAATTTTAACGTTACATTATTCATTCTTTAAATATTTTACTTCCTTTATTAAGCTGAAAATAGGATAATTTTCCTCCAATGGGGAATATTAACACAGGGGTCCTTATGCCCTATTCAATTTTATTATCTCAAGAAGTCCACGAGCATTTTTAATTCTTAAGGGGGTTTTAATAACGTCTGTTCTAGAATGATTGTTAAATTTTAAATTAATTTCCCCTTCGTTAAAAATTTATTATAGGCTAGAGCTTAATAGGTTGGTAGGTAGTTGAATTTACGTCGAACTGGAGCAACACAATAGATAAGTGAAGATCCGGTACGAACCACCAAGGGAAGGATCGAAGACAACGCCTCGTAATTTTGAACCACGGTTGGATAATGAGAACAACACCTGATCTGGCATCTATTCTCCAAATTTCCACACCACGCCAACGTGAGGACACCACGACAGATTTAACGTGAAACTTTCTCACATGCAAGTGAGTTTGTTTGAATCGAGTTTCGAACTCGCACTCTTCCAGTTGCTAATCCGCAACTCTGCCGCGCTGTGCTACCGCCGTCTCACGTCCATTAACAGGAGACGACCGAAACAGAAAATAAATAAAGATAACAATTAATCGAGTGAATATCCACACAAGTAGAAGATGAACTCGCAAAATCTAGTTGTATGCAAACAACCCTAGTCATATTAAGTCAACTGGAAAACAATAAACCCCAGCAAAGAATGGTTTAAAACCCCGAAGAGGAAACAGGCGGAGCAATTTTTTGTCCAAGCGATCTCCCTAGAGTATTATTTTGGTAAGTTTTCCTTACCCTCTCTCTCTCTCTCTCTCTCTCTCCATTTTATTCTTAGTCCTGCAGCAGGGACGAGTCTACCTTGTCTCCCGCATCTTCAATCACAAACAAAATATATCGCTTCTATAAACACTTTATATCCTGAGTCCTTAGATTCAAGTGCAACTAGTACTGAACACCCCCTGCTATATATTACTTTGAACTAATCATTCGTCCTTATTACCGTCTCCCGCCTTATCCATTTTCTCTCCAACCTTTCTTTAGTTGTTTCTTCTCCCCTTTATCTCCATTCTTTGACCAGTGAAGTGGTTTATTGCTTTCTGGCACCGGTTTCTTCCCTCCCTCCTCCTTGACCTTCTACCCTTCTATAGTTGTTAGGACTCGCCTTTCCTGAAAATATTAAGACACAGATAAAAGCCGGATCAGAGCCCTTTCTTCTGGACCGACCGTCATTAATTGGATATGATCCAGGTACTCGTGAAGTTGCAGGTGACAACTTTAGGTGCAATTTAAATTGTCTTTTTTTTTTAAATTCACTGTAACAAAAAAGATGAATAATGTAGTAGTCAATAGTTATAAGGACTTGTCTTTCTCTCCTGAAAATATTAAGACAGATAAAAGCCGGATCAGAGCCCTTTCTTCTGGACGAACCGTCACTAATTGGATATGATCCAGGTACTCGTAAAGTTGCAGGTGACAACTTTAGGTACAATTTAGATTGTCTTTTTTTAAATTCAATGTAGCAAAAAAGATGAATAATGTAGTTGTCTATAGTTACAAGGACAATAGTAAAAAGTTGAATATATAGTTACAAAGATGAACAATGTAGTTGTCTATAGTTACAAGGACTTGTCTTTCTCTCCTGAAAATATTAAGACAGACAAAAGCCGGATCAGAGCGCTTTCTTCTGGACCGACCATCATTAATTGGATATGATACAGGTACTCGTGAAGTTGCAGGTGGCAACATTAGGTACAATTTAATTTATCTTTTTTTTTTTTAATTCTGTAATAATAATAAGTTGAATGAATGTAATAAATATAATGTAGTTGTATTATAATGTAGTTGTCTATAGTTCTAAGGAATGGTCTTTCTCTCCTGAAAATATTAAAACAGATAAAAGCCGGATCAGAGCGCTTTCTTCTGGACCGACCATCATTAATTGGATATGATCCAGGTACTCGTAAAGTTGCAGGTGACAACTTTAGGTGCAATTTAAATTGTCTTTTTTTAAATTCAATGTGCAAAAAAGATGAATAATGTAGTTGTCTATAGTTATAAGGACTTGTCTTTCTCTCCTGAAAATATTAAAACAGATAGATAAAAGCCGGATCAGAGCGCTTTCTTCTGCACCATTCATCATTAATTGGATATGATCCAGGTATTCGTAAAGTTGCAGGTGACAACTTTAGGTGCAATTTAAATTGTCTTTTTTTAAATTCAATGTGCAAAAACGATGAATAATGTAGTTGGCTATAGTTATAAGGACTTGTCTTTCTCTCCTGAAAATTTTAAGACATATATAATAGCCGATCAGAGCGCTTTCTTCTGGACTGACCGTCATGAATTTGATATGATCCAGAAACTCTTGAAGTTTCAGATACCGACTTGTAATACAATTTAAATTGTCTTTTTTAAATTCTTTGGACCGATCGTCATTAATTGTATTTAATCCAGGTAGTCGTGAAGTTGCACGTACGGACTTTTGGTACAGTTTAAATTGTCTTTTTTTAATTCTATGTAACAAAAAAGGTTTATAATTTAGGAGTCTATAGTTATAAGGACTCGTCTTTATCTTCTGAAAATATTAAGACACAGATAAAAAGCCGCATCTGGGCGCTTTCTTCTGGACCGACTGTCAAAATTTGGATATGATCCAGATACTTGTGAAGTTGCAGGTACCAATTTTTGATACAATTTAAACTGTCTTTTTTAAATTCTATGTAGCAAAAAGGGAGGATTAGGCAGGAGTTTATCAAGGAAACCTCTCCTGAAATTAATGAGAGATTAATTTCGGGAACAAGACACATTAAAAGCAGATCTTGACGGGTCGTCATTAATTGGATAGGATACACGTACTTGTGAAATCGGAGGAACGGACGTTTGGGTGCAAATTAAATTATTTTTAAATTTTACGTAGAAAATAGGGTAATAAGATAGAGTTTACAAAGGGTATTTTTCCAGAAATTACTAAGACATTAAAAGCCAAATAGCGGCACTTTATTCTGGAATGAAACTAATAACAAGCTCAATTAAGTAAATTCAATCTGTATTTAAAATCCCTTTTTGTCAAAATAAACATTTTGATCTTAGAGGTATATTTCGTAGAAACTATTCTAAAATGGTAAGTAAAAGCTTTCAAAGGTGTTCCACAAGCATCATAAAGTACATTAAAGTTTTGGATGCTGGTTTGTTTGGTCTTTGTATATAAAACAATTATATTTTATACAAACTTCTTACAACAAAACTAAGCAATTTTTGATATTCTACTTAATTTTATATTAATACTTTTAAATGTTTTATGCAGTATAATTTGAAATTGCTACTAATATATGTAGATAAATGTCAACTGCATGTTTTCGCAAAATTTCCAAGCTGACATCCTCAGTATATTCTGTGTGTTACGATGCTTAGGAATTAGTCAAAGTAACATCATCGGTTTGGCCTTTCAATAAATTGTCGAGAAACCACCTTCCATAGTTAAGATTAAAATGCCTCTAGATAGTCAGGAAATAAACCACTCGAAAATAAATTTAAAAAGTGGAACCTTATTGTCATACGTTTGACAAGGCCGTGATCGTGGTGGTAATCATGCAAAAAAAATCAGAACACATCAGGTAATCAAAAAATCAATATATTCTCTCAGAATTCAAGAGAATTACATAATTGGTCAAACACAAAACACAAATAATTACTGCATTTTTAATTTAACGAAAATAATAACAAAATAAGGCATTTTGGTGGTAAGTACAAAAATCTCCTCCGTTACTCCCAGACGTGCAGAGTCAAATCCTCCAAAAAAAAGTAGTTATTTTTTCCATCCCCTGCACACTTGTCGACAGATCTCGCCGATTCTACTTATAACCTTTGGCACGCTCCAGCCCGAGTCATGTTTTCAGCCAGTGGTACTTTCGGACTTAGAACACAATCTGATTTCTTTGCAGCACACCTGGAGAGAAGTGGAGCATATTTTCCCAGAAGATCCAGAATTTACAGAACTTTCAATTTTAGCATAGATGAAGATCATATCCTGGTCTGTTTGGGCCTGGACTTTTATTAGTAATATCCCCAGAACCTCTCCAAACTCTATTAGAATGCCAGAATTAAAAACTTTATACTTTGAGTCCTTGATGAGCTGGGCCTAACATTTGTCATATCCCGGTCTGTTTGGGCCTGGACTTTTATTAGTAATATCCCCAGAACCTCTCCAAACTCTATTGGAATGCCAGAATCAAAAACTTTATACTTTGAGTCCTTGATGAGCTGGGCCTTACATTTGTGTCATATGACCAACAACATCATCATTTTATTAATAAATATTTTGCTAGATTATTCAGAACACATATTTCTGTTTCGCAGGCTTAATTTACTAGTGTTTATTTATAGTAGTTAATTTGTAGTTTTGGGACAATTCTTAGTATGGGGAAATGGTAGGAACTGAACTTAAAATGAGTTAGGAAAGGTTTTTTGTGTTTGTCTGCAATGGATTTTATTTCATAAAAACTAGACTCTCTATTTTCTCTCGGAAGTTCAGTGTTGTGATAAAGTCGTCAGTGGAAATCGTCTAGTTGACGTTGTAACAGTACATTTATTCCGTTGTTATTTATATCAATTTATTCTTGACTAAACAAGACCCCTTGAACCATTAGAAAAACAACTAACCATCCACAGGAAAAAACAATTTTATTTCTGTTTTAAGTATTTTAATAGAGGTATGTAATCGTCTAATAAACGTAGTAACAGTATAATTATCAAGATAGTTATTTCCCTAAATTTGTCTGTTTTCTGTTGATATGTTAAGTATGCTCAAAAAGTTTTCATTGACAATCGTCGTAGTAACAATATATTATCACGTTGTTATATTTCTCTAAATTTAGGTTTGTCTAAACATGACCTTGCGACATAAAAAACTAACCATCCTCAAAAAGTCAATTTTTGTTGATATGTTTAAGTATTTTGATAAAGGCGTCATTGACAATCGCCTAATAGACGTAGTAACAGTATAATTATCACGGTAGGTTTTCACTTTTTTTTTCTATTTTCTGTCGCTATGTTAAGTATGCTAGAAAATTCGTCAATGGAAATCGCCTAATAGATGTAGTAACAGTATAATTATCATGATAGTTTTTCACTACATTTTTCTATTTTCTGTCGCTATGTTAAGTATGCTGGAAAATTCTTCAATGGAAATCGCCTAATAGACGTAGTAACAGTATAATTATCACGTTGTCATATTTCTCTAAATTTTGACTTGTCTAAACATGACTTTACGACATAAAAAACTAACCATCCACAAAAAGTCAATTTTTTGTTGATATGTTAAGTATTCTGAAAAGGCATCATTGGTAGTCGTATAATAGACAGAGTAACAGTATGATTATCAATATAATTATTTCACTAAATTTAGCTATTTTCTGCCGATAGGTATGCTGAAAAAGTCATTGGAGATTATCTTAATAGGAGTAGTAATAGAAGAGTTATTATCAGTTAGTCAAACGTATTTAATCGCTAATTCATCATTACGATGCAAACTACTTCGGACTAAAAACGTTTGAATTGTTAGTTTGCCATTCTTAGTCAAAGTCAACATACACTAATGAATAATAATTGAACCTGTGTCATAGTCTCAAAGAAATAAGTTGAGTTAAATTGTTGTAAAAGTTGTAGCTTAAAAGTTTAAATTAAATTGAAAATTAAAAAAATTATCTTTGGTCTCTTCAACTCTTAATCATCTAATTAGACCCCTGTAGCAAAGAATGACTATACAAATTTCAAAATCGATTTTTGAAAATTATGGGTAGACTACCCTTAAGCTTAGTGACGCGATTGGCTTAGAATAGAAAGCAGCCATTGAATTTTTAACTAAAAAATAGTTGGGAGAGAAGATGTAGTTACTAAATAACTTAGGTTACCAAGAGAGAAGCTGAAATCTGCACGTACACTAAAATAGTGTCGACTTACTTATAGTGCGTACATTCTCTTTTATGCAGATTGCTAGTTTGTGACTAGGAACTTCTCCGAATCTACCTTCTGAAAGACTAATGCATTGAATCTGACAACGTTCTCTAATTTTTAACGGACTTATGAGATTACCAGCTTCCGAAATAAATTCTAAACCAAACCGCATTAATGATTCAGTCGTGCCCACTCCTTTACGAAATTTCGGAAGCAAGCCATGCATATATTATGAATTCGCTATAACTCGTTGTACGTGCTTTTATCGCAGCTCATCGAGTAGAACTCTTTCGTTATGTGCTTATTGCGGCTGTAAATCAGCTCGCTTGGCGCCTGATTACAGGAAAGTTTTAGTTTTCATCTATGCGTGGGAAATCATACAACATCGAATTTCGGAGGTCTTTTGGATCTTATAACTTTTCTACGTAGATACTTTTAGAATTAGATTCGTTTTCGTAAAGCTTCATATTTGTAAAAGAACATTAATTTTCAAATCTTGTGAGAAAAATTGAGCAACATTTATTATATTAAGGTGTAGGAGAAGGTGTTGTAAGAGGTACATAATTTTATTTTGAATTTTCTAATTTTTTCTATCAAAGTTAGACGGTTTGCTGCTATTCTTGTTGAACTAGAGGTACTTTGCTACCTATTTCTTTTTTTAGTGGTGGTTATTTTCGTTTTTATTAATATGAAAAATGGAAAATTGTTAACCTCTTCCACTGTCTCTTGGTATGACAACTCCTCCATACCTAGGTACAGGGGGTGTTGTACCTAAGGAATGGTCCAGAAAAACTTTTGACCACTTTTTTCAACTCAAACTTTTATTGTGAACAACGTTATTGAACAATAAGAAAGAATTTTATCTCCAAAAATTAAGATTACTTTTACAAAAATATCAAAATATCAAGTACTTATGCAAAAATAATATCAAAGGGCTTAGATTTTACTTCAAAGTCACAGCTCAGTGAAACTTTTTTTCATGGTCACAATCATGTCAGACTTCTTCATTAACAATAAATCGCAGTGAAAGAACTAGTATTTTTTTTAACATGTCACTTTTGAGTGCATCAAAAAATGAGCATATCCTAATTCAAAACTGATTAAAGAAATAGGAAACTGAAGTTTTTTATCATTTCTGATTGTCCCACCAATTTCTGTGGGGCTGGTAACTTACAAACTATGTCGGTATCTTCAATCTAGTACTCAACAGTATTGTCACTAAATATAGGTTCACCATCACCTGCCAAAATCTTTTCCAAGTAGTGGATGTTATAAGAAGGTAAATCAACTTTAGAAGGTACTATCGCCAGAAAATGTTTACACGAGGCATGTTGCTTGTACAATTCTGGAACAAAAACACATCAAATGACCACAATTTGAACTTACGAAAACAGCGGGAGGGAGGATTTTCGGTATTCTGAGATGTTATTGTGAATATGTTGCAGATAAATGTCAAAATATTAACAGTAAATTTTTGTTTTACATAAGCACATACTAAAACATTTTACCTATGAACTACGTATATTACTACATTCGGAAAATTTCAAAGTTGCTTCAAAACACATCATTGACGATCTGCTGTTGTACCAGGGACAGTAGCGTATTTTGTCCCTAGGTACGACAGGAAAAAGCATTCCTTGGTACACCAGCTGGCCATTTTGAATTCGATCGCCTGTATGGCATGGTGGAACGATCCAAGATAAATGTGAATTCACTCTTGGAAAACAATAGAATTGATTGCTAAACCACGTGTACCTGTAAAGTACACTGAAGAATGATGAAAAATCGAGAAAAACTACTTCAAAATTTTACTTTAGGTAGGCATAAATAGAAAACTGCAAAATACGACTGACCTGTAGAAATCGACAGCTTCAACAACATGAGTGACTGACAGCATCCTAGCCCAGTGTTACCCCCAACCTGGTCAAACAAAATTCCATGCTCTTCTAGTTTTACAGTGACTGTCCCTAGGTATGACTGTACCTTAGATACAACAGTCGCCCCTATGCATAAACTAAAAATCACAAAAATTGACCAAAATATCAATTTTTTTTTGCTTCAGAATATTTTCCAATTTCTGAGCTTTTAAACCACACCAAGATCTTTTATACATTCAGAATACTTTTATAGTTGTATGGTTTTGTTTTTCGTTAGGTACTGTCAGCAGCACAAAACATGTTTCCAAACGTTTAAACTCAATTTGTGAAAAACTGTGTTTTTGCAATATGATGCTTTGTTCAGTGATAACTCAACTGAATTTATGTATTATAATTATTTTTCTTATCATTGTAATCTGTATACCGCAGTAGATGTTGTGAACCTCAGAGTTTATAGTGAAGAAATAAATTTTTAGTTGATTTTTGAATGTTTAAAGTCTGGGAAAAAAATCTGGATTTTTTTTAGACTTCCTTGGTAAAACAATTGTAAAAAATAACCTTCTTCTTCTAACAATTTCTTTGAGGGTCAAAATATAAAGATTAAAATTAGAAATAATTTTCAGTTGGAATTGTCGTTCTGAAAACAAAGTAGGATTTGGGATATTACTGTACAAAAAACAAGCTAATTACTGTGATTACATCTAAAATAGATACTTTATAATTAGCTTAATCTGTTTTTCTCACTGAAATAATTTTAAGCATAATCCAATGACTTGGGAAAAAACTGGATTTTTTTAAAAGTCAAAGTTAAAAAAACTTCTACTGTATTCGTACACCGTAATCCCACTGGTGGTTGCGTCGACGAGATATCTCGTCTTTACCAAGACTGACCAAATATTAATGGACGAGATACCTCGTTAATTGAAAAAACTGATTTTCATCTCGCGTCATCAAGAAACGGCAATATCTTCATTCGGAATTCAATCGGCATTTCTGATGCATCATTACTAAAAATGGTGAGATCCTTGAAAGAGGGTAAATAATCCTTGTTCACAAATGAACTGAAGCTCGTATTAAGTTGAGCATCATTTTCTTTACTAGGCCCTTATATTCAAATAAAATAAATTTCGTGTAAATTAAGCAACATTCATTTTACTCGTAACACATTCAGATGAAATTAAGTTTGTGTTACGTTAAGCTACATTAAATTTTACTATTTCCGCATTCAAATAAATTGAAGTTTACATTATATAAAGCAACATTCACATTATATTAAGAATCTATATTCAAATAAAATGAAATTATTGTTACATTGAACGACTTTCATTGCATCCAGAATCACTTTCAAATTAAATGGAAAATCAAATGCCATCTACCTAAACGTATTAAAATGTTTTACTTAGAGCGCATAACAGAATGCATTACCTAGAGTTAATGTTTTTCAAAAGCCAGGAGAAATAACGAGCATTTGATAAGAAAAGTAACGAAATTATTTAAAAGATCCATGAAACCTTTTAAGTCGAAGAGTTAACATAAACCTATTTTCTTAGCACTTACCCGGAATTTAATTCCACGAGAAATTTTTACTTAAAAAAGAGGCCATTAGTTTTACATTAAACATAATACATTATTTAGCCTTATAGAGTCAATAGGTCAGAACAATTTTTTCAGCGACCTTTTCCAATAACCAACGCTTGTGAAAAAAATATCAAAATCAAATTTGTTTTTGGTAGAATTAATTGAAAACGGGCTATATTTTTTTATCTTGGATACCACTTATTGTATTAAGTTGTATGTTTAGTGACGTGGATAAGCTTGAAACCTTCTGCATTGTAAACTGTCACCATAGTGTGGCAAGTTGGAAAGAAACAATCATTACGAAATGGGACGATTTACAGCATAGTCAATATAAGGGATTGAGATGCGTCAAGAAGTCAGTGACTGAATATGGGATGAGTAGACTTGCTGTCATCGGTCAGAGCATTGGGTATGAAGCTGGATTTAAATGGGGTGGAGCAGCCGACAGAGGACAAAACTTGGAATCTGTCTGGGGAGTACCAGAAATCTGAAAAATTCTGAGAGTGGTAATCGGGAAAAGAATGAGCTTCTTGACAAACCGACGAGAGAAACCTTTCGAAGTGATTCCTGACCTGGTGGAATCGTCCTCACCTCAACGTGTCCTGCATCAGTGCCACTCCAATAATGTGTGCCAAAGATCAGTCAGTGTATACCACTCTCTTGAACTTACCATCTATAGATAGTGTACTCTAACACCCAATTTCTGTCTATAACCACCATGATTCCATCTCCACGGCAATTCAACATATTACATGAAATATTTACTAACTTGTACACACTATAATGGACAAAAGTATTTGGACACTGCAGAAATTCGGAGGAGCATCCATCTTTGTGTGGGGTTATTTATCATGGTCAGGACTCGGTCCATTGCTTTATGTACCTGGTACCATGAACGCTGACGTGTACCTCGACGTTTTGGATGATTTGGCCTTGCCTACACTATTGCCTATGCTACGGCGATGAGGGTTGTTTCTTCCAACAAGATCGAGGTCCGTGTCATACTGCAAAATGAGTGCTATATGATTTCGTGAAAATGAGGCCAATTTTCTTGACTGGCCTGTTCAGAGCCTCGATCTCAATCCGATCGAGCTCTTGCGGGACAAACTGGAGCGACGAGTACAACACCACCACGGACACCAATCTTCACAACAATCTCTTCTCACAGTCTTGCCAGAGGTATGGCGACCTATTCCTGCCCAGACTTACAGAGAACTTGTGGAAAGTATGCCTCGACGTGTTGCAGCTGTAGTACAAGCAAAAGGAGGGTCCCTACCCATTACTAAATATAACTATAAAGCACTTTTTCTGAAAAACATGCTGTCCAAATACTTTTGTCCATATAGTGTATTTGTACGAGAAATAGCCGCCATATTACTCCGAATCGGAATGGAGACACCAGAAGTGAAAATAAATTGTCCCTCGAACTGAATTGGTGATAATTTGGGAACAGGTTTTATTGGAGTCTTGTAAAATGGTTATCGACGCAAAGATAAACCACTAGGAAGGTTAGAAATGTTATGTAAAAATTTTCAAATGGAATAATGATTTTTATATACATTTACATTTAAATACAGTAGTACTCCAATCATCCGAACTCGTTTCCCGGATTGCCCACTATCCGGATCGCTTTGAGAAATAAAGAACTCAGGAAAATCCGTACTTTTAAAGTTTATTATCGGTGAATGATAAAAACGAAGAGGACGAAGTGTCAGTTGAAGACATAAGAAACATCACAGTGAGAATTGCTGGATATTCCGAGTGCAATGCAGTGGAGATAGACTAGTGTCTGGAGTGTGAATCTTCGAACCCTGGATTCCAAATTCTCAGTGAGGATGAACTCATTCAAAATATGAGAGAAGAACTCATTGATGACCCGGAAGATGACGATGACATTGCTACTCAACCAGACGCGGGACCGTTAGCTTGTAAGGCATTTGAGTGCCTTGGCACAGCGCTAAAATGGATGGAGCGGCGTTCTGGATAATTTGGCCTTGCCTACACTATGGCAATACTACGGCGATGTGACCTGAATGTGACCACCTTCAGGTACTCACCGTCAAACACAAGCGAGACTTTGCTGCACGGAAACGATTAGAGACAGCGACACGACTGACCGCAATGTTTCAAATAGGATACATTTTAATATAGTATGTAAGTACCAAATATATACAAAATTGTGCTCGTAGTCATTAAATTACATTACATACTAAAGCAAAATGTATTTTTTACTAAGAAGTAACTTTTTTTTCGTGATATTTGATTATCCGAATGGGATCTGGTCCCAATTGATCCGGATAATTGGAATTCTACTGAATTAAAAATTCAAATGTTACAGAAATATTTATATTGTGTTGTAAGTTTCAAGTTCAAATGTTCCAGAAATTCAAATTTTACAGAAATATTTATATTGTGTTGTAAGTTTTAAGGAATAAACCAATTAAAAGGTAAATCAGATGATTCTCTATCTTTATGAAAGGTACTCGGAAGCAAAATTAGGGTTTATGTTTCATAAGTTAGCTTACACGAAGGTCACTCTTATCATACACTTATAGTTCATATACTACCTATAATGTTGTATAATAAGCCATAAAACTCAAATCATATTTGTATACGGTAGCTCTTATCCAATGTACGAACAATCCTACTGTGCATATATGTATATGAATACCTTGCAAATGATTAAATAAATTAATATTTAACTTTACAACCCATTACACGTCTCTATACCATAAATCTATACATTCTTTAGCAAATAGTTGTTGAATAAGCTTTGATTATATGATAATATAAATAGTGATAGTAATAAATAATAATATAAATAGTACAGCGTGTTGTGTGATAAACTTTTATATTATTGATGTGGAAAATAATGTAATAAGAATGAGAAAGCACTTTTTACACAGCAAGTATCATCCTACGCAAGTAGTTTTTGTTTTTTTCATTAACCCTCCAGGTGGTTTCGAAGAAAAATCTCATCCATCAATATGTGGTTAGTTTTGTTAGTGACGAGTTACCTTGTTGAGACAAAAGTGCGCTTTTAATCCCAAGTAGACTAAAGATCCAATAAGGAAAAACAAATTGACCCTAATCTACATGTATGTAGATATGTATTTTAATTAACGTCGCACTGGAGCAACGCAGCGGGCTATTGGCGACGGTCCGGTGTCAATCACAAAATGAAAGATCCGAGGACAACCCCCATGCAATTTTGAACCACGGTTAGATGGTGACGCAATACCTGAGATGGCACACTACTGTTCAAACTTCCACCCCGCGTAAACTTTAGGAAATTCGAGGCCACGACAGATTTAACGCACACCAGCCCCCTTTGTACACGACTCTCTTCGGTTGGATTCAAACTTGGGACCCTCCGATTGCTAAACCTCTACTCCTCCTACCGGACTGCAGTGGCCAATCATAAACCCCCAGGTGGATTCGAAAGTTATGTTAAAAATTTCAAACGGAATACAAATTTTCAGATACATTTACAAACATTGAATTTCAAATGTTTCAGAGGTGGCCAAGTTGGAAGGTAATGGTAATGGTAATTTTAGTTAACGTCGTACTAGAGCAACACAACGGGCTATTGACGACGGTTCGGGATCAGTCCCTTAAGGAAAAGATCCGAGGACAACACCTCGTAATTTTGAACCACCGCCCAGTTGGAAGAGTAACGGATTAGGAACTGGAGGGTTGGAAGTTCGAAACTTGATCCAACCTAAGACAGTCGTGTATGGAAAGGCTGGTGCTCGTTTAATCTGCCGTGGCCTCGAATTTGCTCATGTTGGGGTAGTGTTGCAGTTTAAAGAGATGTTGACTCTTTCATCTGACCGAGGTTGCAAATTACAAGGAGTTGTCATCGGATCTTTCTCTTTGGAGGGTCGTGTTGGAAGATTAACTGATTAGCAACAGGAGGTTTGCGAGTTTAAATCCAAGCAAAGACACGAGGGCTGGGGCACGTTAAATCTGTGGTGACCTCAAATGTCCTCACGTTGGCGTTGTGTGGAAGTTGGTGTGGTTCATATGTTTTGAGAGTGGGATGCCAGCTCCGGTGGGGACTCTTCATCTGACCGTGGTTCTAAATTACATGGATTTCCCTTTGGGATTGATCCATACACCAATATTCTATTGTATTGCTCTAGAGAGTGTAACGTTAATTAACTACTTACCTATCTACCGCAAATGTTATATAAATATTTACTGAATGTAAAACGTTCTAGAATTAATCCGTTAAAAGGTAAAACAGGTGATACGCTATCTTTATCACCGGTTATTCAGTTTAGAAATAAAATTTGAGGTTTATACTTTACAGTTTAGCTAATACGAAAGTAACACTTATATACATAAAGTTGTTGACTTGGATTACTTTAACCCCTCTTGGGTACATTTGACGACTGAGACTCGTCATGCACTATCTTTGACTAAGTTACGGATGGCGAGTCTAATTCGTCATTCAAACTAAGACAAAATTAAACATTTACATTCTTGTTGATGGCAAGAGTGATTGGCGTTACGTGACTCTCCTTGAATGAATCAAATTATGCAATCGTTCTCTACAAAAATACAATTTATTTAATCTGACTCAACACTTAGAAATATTTACACAGCTGCGTTATCAGGTATTCTTTTTTGGAATGATCGCGCAGATCAGAAGCTGTGCGATCTCTCTCATACTGTTTCCGTTCTTATCAAACGAAATTATTCGAAAATATAACAGTAACTAGTGTCCAAACGATAATACGAAAATATAACAGTAACTAGTGTCCAAACGATAATACGAAAATATAACAGTAACTAGTGTCCAAACGATAATACGAAAATATAACAGTAACTAATGTGCAAATGATAATCCGAACTACTTTTCACATCTGGTATCAGTTGTAAGAGGATGTTGGGTACAAATAAATATGTACCCAAGGGGTTAATGGCGCAAGGTCAAAAACGGACAGGCCACGCTAAATGTAATATAAATTGTTAAAAGCATTGTAAATACCAAGTTAAAACAAAGTCATTTCCGAAAACTGGTAAAAGCAGTATGAATAATAAGTGTTAAAATAATGACTCTCTGATTAAAATTAGAAGCCAGAAATGTGCTCCATATTGAACAAAGTTTAACCTGACTAATGATTAAAAACTAATTACTGAAAAATTGATCATCGCTTAAGAGTAACGATGGAATAATTTTAGTTCAAACAACGATAGCTAATGGTTTATTTAGTTTTAATTTTATTAAGTATTTATGACCAAAAATTAAGATTGAAACTATGCCTCCATTAAATATTCTGAATCTAATAAAAATAGTGACTCTGAAGTTCTGCAACAATATAACCTCCCTATCCAGACATTTAAAAGGATGTTGAGAATAGGTAGGTGAATTTACGTCGTTGTGGAGGAACTCAATGGGCTATGGGTAGTTATAGTAAAAGAAAAACACGAGGATTAAACAATAAAATAATCTTGATTTATATTAAACCATTTAACAAACTTCTCGTATTTCAACCAAAAATGAATCAAATAAAGATAAAATAATATATTGGTTAAATTCGTTTGTTTCAGAGCAACGAAATTCGTGAATCCATTAGTGATTTCAAAACATTCATGCCAACTCACGCATCTAGGTATAAAATATCATAAAGCAATTTTGTATACAGCTACTATAGAAATATGGATGTTTTCATGACTAAAAACAATAACAGAATGGCTAATGACTAAGTGATTTAGTTATGATTATATGACTAATATTTCAATCAAGATCAACTTCAGTCATTATTAATTAATAATTTCTCAAATTGTTGTTGACTAATCGATTGATTGAAAATGCTAGTTGATTACGATCATCACTGAATGGTACCTACTATTTATAAAACTATCAGCGCCAAAAATCCGTCAGTTAAAATTGTGGTTCTACTATGCATTCACAAACAAGAATAAGAAAATGATACAAAGTAACAACAGCAATAAAAGGCCTCTAAATACTAAAGCATTGTACAGCGTAAAATGTCAAAGCATGCAACAATCCAAAAGATTTGGATGAGGATTCCCCCATCCAAATTTAGCATAGTTAAAATAGTCCAGTTAAAATATTTAAGTTTACAGTTTCGACAAACAATTAAATTGTTAATGACATAAAAGGGAAACTGTGCTTCTACAATTCATTCACAAACAAGAATAAGAAAATGATACAAAGTAGCAGCAGCGATAAAACGTCTTTAAATACAAAAGCATGTACATCGTAAAATGCCCTAAAGTATGTAATAATCCAAAAGATTTGGATGAGGATTCCCCCATTCAAATTTGGCATGGTTAAAATAGTCCAGTTAAAATACTTAAGTTTACAATTTCGACAAACAATTAAATTGTTAATGACATAAAAGGGAAATTGTGCTTCTACAATGCATTCACAAACAAGAATAAGAAAATGATACAAAGTAGCAACAACGATAAAACGTCTTTAAATACAAAAGCATGTACAGAGTAAAATGCCCCAAAGTATGTAATAATCCAAAAGATTTGGATGAGGATTCCCCCATTCAAATTTGGCATGGTTAAAATAGTCCAGTTAAAATACGTAAGTTTACAATTTCGACAAACAATTAAATTGTTAATGACATAAAAGGGAGCACCGTACGATGATAGTTGAGAACCAAGGACTAAATTATTGTGGGTAGTTTAATATAATAGACCTCTAGTCCTAGTTTGTAGGACTGAGTCTGGGGTTCCGCTCTAAATTCCAATAGACTCATATTTCATACTCCAGACTGCATTATGGACGTTTCGCATTTTCGTCTACCACAGCAAGGATCGTTGCATCCATTCCATTGTAACGTCATTTTCACCACACAGTAACTTCCGAATCGTAGAATAATAAACGAAACTAAATCATGCGTCAGGACATTTGTGGAAGGAACTGAGGAAAATAGTAATTATAAACTGAATTGGCTACATTTTATGTGACCTTAGCTTTTGGATAAAATATCCATTCTCGTGATATCAGATGCAATAACATTTAACATTAATTGTAAACCATTAATACGCATTTTTCGATACATGATGGCATATTATACAAAGGAATGATTTGAAATCGTAATAATTTATCTCTTTAACACACTTTATGACTATCTCGACGTGATATCTTGTCATTAGCACAGTTTGCACGAACTTGATGGACGAGATATCTTGTCATTAGCGAAAATGGTTTGATCTTGGTAGACGAGATATCTCGTCGAAATCACTTGGTGGGTTAAAAGCTATCTGGAGAATGAACTGTCTATAGCTGTAATTCTCAAACTATTCAGTCGAAGGACCCTCTAAAAACTTAAAATTTTTACGGATCCCTTAGGAGATAGAAAATTAAACAGGGTATATGTGGCAAGACCTGCTTAAGAATATAATGATTCTTATAATTCAACAAAAAATGGAGAGTAAAATATTTAGTTATGTTAAATTGATCATAAAGAATCACAATTTATTAAGGATTTGTGATGCCAATTTAAAGTTCTGAAACAGTAAAACAAGAATTCTGAAGTAAAATAAACAGGAAATAGTCTGAAAATTCTTATTTGTTAATTAAAATTAAAAGGCTCTGAACATATAATGTTGCTGCACTTTAGCAATTAGCTAAGTAATCCAAGGACAAAGCCTCGTAATTTGGATCCACGATCAGATGACCTGAACAACATTTGTCATCTGGCACCCCACTCTCCAAACTCCCCACCACTCCAACGTGAGGACATTTGAGGTCGCGACATATTTAACGTGCACCAGTCCCCGTGTACACGATGATCTTTGACTGGACCTAGTTTCGAACTCTCAAACTTTTGGTTGCTAATCCGATGTTTTTCCAACTGGGCCACAGCGGCTCCCTTTCTACAAAGAACTTATGTAGGATATACTGAAGTGACTTCTTTGTGTGATATATGTAGAATAATTAGTTTACCAATATTTAAGAAAAAACATATTTCTAAACAGTTATCTTCAATATATTCTGAGCACAATGAGAAAAACATACACTATATGGACAAAAGTATTTGGACACTGCATGTTTTTCAGAAAAAAAACTTTATTATTCTATTTAGTAACGGGTTGAGGCCTCCTTTTGCTTGTATTACAGGTGCAACACGTCGAGGCACACTTTCCACAAGTTCTCTGTAAATATGGGCAGGAATAGCAAGACATGCCTCTTGCAAGGCTGTGAGAAGAGATTGTTGTGAAGATGGGCGCGAGTGGCGTTGTAGTACTCGTCGCTCCATTTTGTCTCACAAGTGCTCGATCGAATTAAGATCGGGGCCCTGAACAGGCCAGTCAAGCAAATTCAACTAATTTTCAGGATACCAGTAAAACACACGGTTTGCAGTATGACATGGAGCTCGATCCTGTTGGAAGAAACAATCATCATCACCGTAGTAATGCCATAATGTAGGCAAGGCCGAATTATCCAGAACATCGAGGTACACGTCAGCGTTTATGGTACCAGATACATAAAGCTATGGGTCCAGCCCTAATCAGGAAAAATAACCCCACAGTAAGATGGATCCTCCTATGAATTTCTGCAGGGTCTTCTTTTGACCATTAGTGTAGAAAGTATCTAAATTAATATTCCCGGTATTTAACCATCCAAATTTTCTTTAATAATTTGATATAAAATTTAATTTTTTCCTTAATGAAGATTCTTGAGCATAACAGTATACAAATGTCTATTCAATTTTTCAAAGAATTAACTTCAGTACCATAAATGTTAATTGAACATACGTTATTTTGCAATCATCTTAAGTACATTCTGTTTAAAGGTGCGTAGAAATGATTCAAATTAGAATTCCCAGCATTGAATCTTCTAACTTTCCTCAATAATTTTATACAAAAATTTAAATCATGCCTGAACAAACACTATATAAATGTCTATTGAATATACGTTGTTAATCAAACAGTTATCCTCAGTACATAAATATCAATTGAATATTCGTTGTTTTTCAAGAACTAATCTTCAGTGCAAAAATGTCTATTGAATATACGTTGTTTTTCAAACATCAGTATATGCTGAGAAAAGGCACATCGAGAGAATTTATTTAAATTAGAACTCCTTAGAATTAGATTAGAAGTATTGAACCTTTTAACTCTTCTTAAAAATTCAAAAAATAATTAAAATTCCCCAGTTAATAATGCGTTTAATAGCTGTCTTTCAGATTTGAATGCTGCTCAATGAAATGTGAAATTATTTATGTGTTTCAATTAAGAGACATTTCAACGAGTTTGAGTTGAAATTAAAATAACAACAAACAGATAATGAAAGAAGTTTTTCTCGGACACTTTCTTTTGTAATAATGTCATTAAACTACAAAATTTGAAAGGATTTCAAACATCAACTGTAAAGACAGAAAGTAAGATCTAATTTGCAGGGCATTCATTTGAGGCACATTTTTGACTAACTCCCAGAGTTCTTTATTTACAAGATGAATATTTAATAAATATTCACCGAGTTCCCATAACTGGAGCTTCTCATTTTTTAATTAACTCTTCTCGAAAGTTAGGCACCCATGTTTGATCAGGAAATATGTTAACTTTAACAAACTCAACTCAAAAGAGTACACTCTGCTTGGCAAATCAAAAATTCAAAGAGAAAACATTCGCACAATAAATTGAAAAACGAAACGATGGACTATGGAATGTAAATACGGAATCTCCCTCTTATTGGTAGCACGTACCGTTTCGTTTAAAGAAAATTCCCCACTTTAGAGAGCACTTTCTTTTAGTGATAGTTAAGATGAAAAGGAAAAAAATTCAAATCTATTCAAATACAGAGGCATAAATCGATTTTTATCATTAATAATAAAATATGTTCGCTCAGTGATATCTTGGATTCTAGTTTGGTTGAAACTTTTTGCATCACTTTGTTGCTTTTGTGCTTATTATTCAAACATATGTCTTTTGAGAAGGGAAATGAGCTTTGTTTTGCATTCATATTTTAACTCGTTTGAGAGGTTATCACGAAAATTCTTCCCTTTCCCTTTAGGATAAAGTCTGTCCACTTTGTTGATGCTTTTTACTTTGCTTGAATTACAATGCTGAGCGCTTCATTTTACTAATGTCCACACAGTATTTCTTTTTTTAAACAATCATCTACAGTATATAAATGTCTATAGAATATTTAATTAAAAAAAACATTTATTGCATCAGTACATAAATGTATTGAACATTCAATTAAAAAAATAGTTATCTTCAGCACATAAATATCTATTGTATATAGGTTATTTTTCAAGCAGTTATCTTAGTATATTCTGAGAAATAGCAGATTAAAATATTAATTGTATGTAAATAGACCTGAATTATTTTATATTCCAAAAGATGTTTTAGTTAATTTTGAAAATAACTAGCTTTTACCAGAAATTTATTAAATAACCTATGTAAAATAAGGAGTTGCCTCAAGGATAAGACAGCACCTCATTCCAGACTACCATTTTAAACAAAACGTCTTGTTTCGGAAATCGAAACTAGACCTAGGAGAAAATATACACTTTTCTTCTCAACAACAGAAGTCGGACAAGCAGTGAATATTCTTTATGTAATGTTTCCTGTTCTTTTATGCAGAAAATACTATTGGAAGCACTTCTCTATCATAAATCACACCATGCAAAAACATCCTATCCGACTTTAAAAAAAGAAGCTTTATGTCTTTTAGCATTCACAATAGTTACATATTTATGAATTGTGATCTCATCTATCAGTTAGCTATTACAGGAGCGTTAACCCTCCGGATGGCTTACATTCCAGCTGGATTTGTGGCTTGTAGCAGTACGAAAAACTGGTAATCGACACAAAAATTAATATAGAGCTTCAACTCACAAGAAACAATCTTTTATTCACCAGAAGCAGGTTCCCCTGGACAACACAGACCAATTTTAATGCGTTGAACTTTCTTGAGAACAAAAAATTGCATTGAGTACAACTAGGAATACGTATTTTCATACATGAGAGGGGGATACTGGAATTCTGAGGGGAGATGTTAGGCTCATTGTATTCATAAATAGTTGCATATGAGTATAAATGAAAACAAACGCATTTAAATTACAAGTTATGTATTGAGTACAACTTAGAATACGTATTTTCATACATGAGGGATATTGGAAATGGGAATCAGAGGGCAGATGTAGGGTCTTGAATGTAATATACCAAATATAGACTTTCCTCATTTAAAGAAACACTTCCAGTCAATCTAGTTTCATTGGCATTCTAAAAAAAGTAAATGTCAAGCAATTTGAAATAGAAACTTCATGAAATGTACAAAATTTTTAAAATCATATTTAAGTTTGTAATAAAAGCGTAAGCAAAATTTATAAAAAGCACTAAAAGATGAGGATGATTCAATATTTCGTGATATTATACATTTTCGTTGAGGGGAAGATTCAACCATCTTCCTCAGAAACTAGGGTAAATATTTACACAAGTTATACCCATCAAATGTTGTTTTAGAGCAGATTCTACTTCAAAAATGGCTCCGCTGCTTACATTTAGTTCGCTTTCCCAACGTTGTCAAAACTACTTACCTTTAGCGTTTAATACGGTAAACAGTCTTCTCTCTAGCTCTGCCTATAAAACTCAAGAAAACGATCCTGGATGTCAATTTCGAGGCTAAAATATTCACCCAAATATTTGCTTCTTCTATATTAGTAAATTTCAGTTAGAAAAAGCATGGAAGTAAACAGATGAAATGACGTGTGTAAACAGACCAAATATCTCCGCTATACAAGCATGTGCGTGTATCACGCATTTCTATAAAAAGAGGCTTATATATAACTTCAAATAAATGCACTACTTTCGGTTCTACTTTAAAGAAAACTTCAATATTTTTCGAGTATAAGTATTTCAAAATCAATTCATCCATGTAAATATCCTAGAAGTATTTTTAAGGAGACTGAGATTTTCAAATTCTTGTTGTCTGATGTAGCAATTGTAATTATGGAACTAGTTTAGATTTGGATTAGATTCTGAAAATAGGCTTATTTAATTTTAAAATCTTGACTTATGTTTGTTATTTAAGAGTAAAAAAGCATTTCAAATATAGTTTATTTTAGATAAGATCATTAATAAACGAAGCTCAACATATATTAAAAAAATTTATAAGTACTAAATGATATTCAGATGAATAGCATTTCGTAATTTACTTATTTCTATTTGCACAGTAGAAGAAAAGTTAACTTAATGAAAATTGTGCTTAAACATTAAATATTTTAAATTTAGACCGATAATAAACGAAACTAAATAGAAGACTAAAAATCCAATGAGATACTGATTAACAATGTTTCTTTATTTACTTGTTCTATACAGCTGGACGTCATCTGACCATGGTTCAAAATTACGTTGCGGTATCCACGGATCTTTCCCTTTGGGAGTTGATCCCGGCCCTTCACCAATATCCCATTGTGTTGCTCCAGTGAAATGTTAATTAAATGCCTACCTGTACAGCTGAAGCAGTTAGTAGACGATTTTTTGTACAAATTAATTTTCCTTAGATAGATTAAACATTCTCAATTCATATGTATTGCTTTAGAATCCATTGTATACAATATGAGATGATGATGAATAATAAGAATTTATTAAATAGCATTTGTGTGGATACCGAAACCAAAAAATTCGGAAATAAAACTTATTAAATATACTTTTTTAACCATCTCGTCCATCAAGACCCGGTCAATTTTGCCAATGATGCGTTGTCACTTCATCAAGATGTCGTCGGTTTCTTGATGACGACGATATCAAGATCTCGTCAGTTTTGCTATCAACGAGCTTCCTCTTCGAGAAAACCACCAGGAGTTTTAGTATTTTCAAGTTTTATCAAGTGATTTCACAAATAATTTCAAGTAATACCAGTATAAATAATTATGAGAATTATTTTTCACACATAGTACCATGAAGTCATGAGTCGTGGTTCAGTGGGCATTAGGGATGTGACATCGACAGAAAAACATCTATGTTTTGAAACATCCGATGTTCAAAATTAAAACATCGATGTTCATAATACATCGGCCCAAAAACATCGATGTTTTTAAAATTCAGTGTATTTAAACTTTTTTCCCCATTTCTTAAAACTGGTTTAACAACTATTGATGCGACATAGACAGCAAAACATTGATGTTCAAAATTAAAACATCGATGTTGATAATACTTCGCCCCAAAACAATGGATGTTTTTAAAATTCATGTAGTTAAACTTTTTCCCCCATTTCTTAAAACTGGTTTAGCAACTATCGATACGACATATAGCAAAACATTGATGTTGAAAATTAAAACATCGATGTTGATAATACTTCGCCCCAAAACAATGGATGTTTTTAAAATTCAGTGTATTTAAACTTTTTCACCCATTTCTTAAAACTGGTTTATCAACTAGTGAAGCAACATCGGCTCCAATACATCGATGTTTTTTATAAAACATCAATGTTTTGAAAACATCGACATCGATGCCGCATCCCTACTTTTCAGACCCTTCACCCACTTCCACTTCGGTCTAAAAGTATGTTCAATTTACTTATTATAAAAATTATGCTACTTGGTTATTTTTTAAATTTTTATAACGGTACTTTTTTCATTTAAAAACAAAACATCGACAACGTAAAAACATCGACAAGTATAAACATCGATGTAACAAAAACTTCGACTCCAATACATCGATGTTTTTTAAAAAACATCGATGTTTTGAAAACATCGACATCGATGTCGCATCCCAAGTGGGCACGTCCACTGCGCTAGCAATCTTCGAATTGTAGGTGGTGCATATTCGATTACTGTCAGATACATTCCGCCCTAGGTGTATTCCTCTCTTCTGTGTTAGTAAAACTTGCAATATGTGTATGTCCATTACTTGATATTGCATGTGTCGTGTCTATTGCAGCATGGTTACCTACGGCCCCCTTGCGACATAAAACCACAAAAACCAACCAAAGAAACACGTTGGAAGAAAAGGGTACGTGATTGCTATTATTATTTTTTGTATGTTAATCAAAATTATTTCTACGTTTCTTCTGTCAGATAGGCAAAAAAATATTTTTGGTTAGCCAAATTTTGGTTTTTGTTTGTGTGCTATGAGATGACAAAGTTAAAAATCACTGATTTAAAGCAATGGAAAAGAATCGATCATGTTTCAAACTGAATTACAGTGATTCTATAGCAAAATCTAGTACTGATGTGAAAAAATAAGTGAAATAAAACTATACCAAGTAGGGAAAAGTACTATGAAATGCACTAATGCCATGCAATAAATAATTTAGGATATCGAATGAAAACGTTAAATCCCAACCCAAGATGCAGTAGGGTCTTTACAAAGGTGAAAGTTCTATTTACGAACTTTACGAGAAATCGAAGAAATATCCGTACAGTGAACTAAATAAGTTAATTCCCCGAGAAATCTGTGTTCTGAATAAGTAAAATGCATATAAATTTAAGGCAGCAGTTAAAGAAATATGACGTAAAAGGTAATGGGTTTTTTAGCTATCCGACCATAGAACAACTGCGATAAATTAAAAAAAGACTGACAAATTGTTTTTTTCGCGCTATACCGAAAACTAAAGCTTGGGAATTACATTTAGCAACACCTACGTAATCGGAATTTTAAGGGTCTTTTTCTATTTTCTTTTAAATGAGAAAAGCGAAATATCCTATTTCCTCCTTCGAAATTACTTTATAGTGTAAAAAGAATGAATGCGGAAAGAAAAACTTCGTTAGCTGAAGGGGGCATTCATTTCCGATTGTAGGGGAATATGATGACTTCTGTCGCTGAAGGGGAAAACTGAATCCTTGACGAAAATTCCTTACGATGCGGGGTAATAACTGCTGTTCTTTGTGCGTGTGTTTGCCTTCTCTAGAATTTAATTGAAACTTAATAAAAAACGTAAGTTTCGCTGTAATGGTGTTGTAAATGTGGTGATCAGCAAGAAATGTAGGACACTTTTAAGAAAGCAACTTATCTTCTAAGCGTAGAGATATTTCCGATTGGTGAAGTATTGCTTTTATCCCACTACACGCTTAATGACAAAATAATTACGTCGGTTGGTTGAAAAAATCTCGATGTATTTTTCAATCTCCAGAAAGATTTTCGTGTCCCCTTCCTTAGAATAGAATCATTTGGGCATATTCTATTGGTCCTCTCCTCGGTATAGATTTTTTTGGCAATATTATACTGATCATTACCTTAGAAAAAAAAATCGTTTGCAAAGATTATATTACTCATTATCTTTATATTGTTCATTACCTAAGAATGGAATCCTCTGGAAAGATTATATAACTTTAACATTAGAATAAAATAATTTGGAAGGTTTATACTGCTTATTACCTTCAAATAAAATCATAAGATTATTTTGCTCATTATCTTAGAATAATATCCTTTTTTTTTTTTTTGGAAAGATCCAATTTCTCATTATCTTAGGATAGAGTCCTTTGGAAAGATTATAGTGCTCATTTGGTCATTACCTTAGAATGAAATCCATTGGAAAGATTTTATTGCTCATTACCTTACAATAGAATTCTTTGGAAAGATTATTTGCTCATATTAGAATATAATCATTTTTAAGAATTTCAAATTAAATGTTTTTCAGTTTCGAATAATCTATCGATTATTTTGCTTTTTAGTAAATTATTTGTACTTAAAAAGTTATGATTCATTATTTTAAATTATAATACACTCATTGCCATAAAAATTTGCAAACCATGAAAAAGTCGTCAAAAGGAGACGAAATTTTACACATGTAAGTACTACTTTGATATAAGTAAGTGATTACAAAATCAAAGAAAAAGGATCATTTATTGCAGAAAAAAGTACATATGAACGGAAGTTTTAGTGCTATGTTGGACCATCTCTAGAGCGAATGCACGATGCGATACGAGCGGGCATTGAGGCATACAGGTTCCGTATGATGTCCTGAGACATCTCGTTCCACAGTTGCTGCAAACGCGCCTCTAGTTCGACCAAACTCGTAGGGTGTCCAACTTGCCGTCACAAATGATCCCAGATTTGCTCGATTGGTGACAAATCTGGGGATCTAGCAGGCCAGGGAAGGGTGGTAATGTGGCGGAGGCAGTCTTGTGACATTCTTGTTGTGTGTGGCCGAGCATTGTCTTGTTGAAAAATGGCTCCTGGGAGCCCTGCCATGTGTGGCATCACATGTGGCTGAAGGGTATCATGTACGTACCTATGGGCTGTCATTGTGCCATGGATCAATATTAGGGGTGACCGTGTATCTTAAGCAATGGCACCCCATACCATCATACCAGCTGTGGGAGCGGTGTGTCGCTGTAAAGCGAAGGAAGGATTGAAGCTTTCACTTCGGGGCCTCCACACACGAACACGATTGTCATCACTGCTCAAATTGAATCTAGATTCGTAACTGAAGACGACCTGGTTCCATTCCGTTGCAGTCCAATCACGTCGTGCGCGACACCACTCCAAACGGAGGCGTCGGTGGATGGGTGTCATTGGCAGCACACGTAATGGGCGCTTCGATACCAGATGTCCTTCTGCCTGGCGCCTTGCGATGGTTCGGGAAGACACAGGGGCCCGTAGTGAAGGTGCTGCCTGGGTCTGGATAGCGGCCAATGAGGCAGTTGGCTCTACGCTTGCGTTTCGTATGATGCGACGGTCTTCTCGACGACTGGTCTGTCGAGGGCGTCCTGAGCCTGGTCGCCGTGTAAATGACGTGTCTTCTGTCCACTGGTCCATACACCTCCTCACAGTAAAATCAGAACGGCCTACTTGACGAGCTACTCGCCGAGCTGACCACCCAGCTTTCATCATCCCGATGATTATTCCCCTCTCGAACTCTGACAGCTGCTCATATTGTCTTCGATGGCGGCGTAACGGCATGTCTACCTCAGCGTTTCCTTTTCAAAAGATTAAGTACACTCAAACAAGCTCTGCTTACCTGTTTTATACTCCAAGGAGAACGAAGTTTAACGGTATAGTGGTTAAGGTGTTAGCCTCTAGATCGGAAGGTTCCTGGTTCGAATCCGGGTCCGGGCATGGGTGTTTGTAAACGTATGGTGTAAAGGCGGCTGGTGCACCTTAAATCTGTAATGGCCGAAAGTCCTCACGTTGGGTTGGCGTGGAAGTTTGGAGAGTGGGGTGCCAGCTCAGGTGTTGCTTCGTCATCTGACCGTGGTTCAAAATTACGAGGTGTTGTCCTCGAATCTTTCCCTTGAGGGACTGATTCCGGACCGTCGTCAATAGCCCGTTGTGTTGCTCTAGTACGACGTTAACTAAAATTACCATTACCATTACCATTACCGAAGTTGAACACCCTCTAGTGGCATTACGCAATGCGCAATCACGCTGCATTTCTAATCATTTGCATATCTGGCCGATATGTTCCTTCATGCCAAGTTTCGTTACGATCCCACAATTGTTTTTGGTGCGCAAATTTTTATAGCAATGAGTGTATAATAACCATCCTGGTCGGGTTGTATGGACATTAACAAAATAGTCCAGATCTTGATGGTCGAAATCTCTCGACCGTCAATTTTTCGTTGTCTCTCGTCATTAACAAAATGTTAACCAGATCTTTATCTAGTCATTATCAGAAATTGACAGTATCTTGATGACGAGATATCTTCTCATTAGAAAAATTGGTCAGATATTGATGGACGCGATATCTTCTCATTAGCAAAATTGGTCAGATATTGATGGACGAGATATCTTCTCATTAGCAAAATTGGTCAGATATTGATAGACGAGATATCTTCTCACTAGCAAAATTGTTCGGATATTGAGCGACGAGATATCTTCTCATTAGCAAAATTGGTCAGATATTGATGGACGAGATAACTAGTCTAAACCACTGCATGGTTAAAGCATGATTGTAAGCCAGATATAACTAATAGAAGTGCCGTTATATGCTCACAGTTTGCGAATGTTTGTTATTCTCTTTGCTACCAAACTAATGATAGTTTTATAAACCAATGCGCAATGGTTTTTAATTTGATGAAATGACGTTTGGTCAACTATAACCGATGATTTTAAGACTGTTTGCTCAATGTTTTATTGTTATGACAAATTACGAATATTGTAAATTTACTAATTAAAATGTTTTTTCAATGAGCCCTAAATTTCACTTTGAGCTCCTTAGGCCCCTTAAATATAACATGCCAATGTGTGGTTTTCCATTTCTTCCACATTGACAGTTTATCAAATAGAAACTTTATAGCTGTCAATCCAAAAGATCTAGTTTCAAACTCCACATGACAAGAATCCTGCTAGAATTTCCCATGCCCAAATCCATCTTCACGTTTCAATTGTTATAGCTGTAACTGCATTCAATTACGACGCTCATTATTTATATTTGATTGAGAGCTCCCCACATAAAGGTTACCCTCCCGTTCCAGCCCTTCAGAAGGACTCTGGCATCTAAATACTCGAGTAAATGCCCTCTGCCTTGTTAATGGCTCCCCCGAAAACCAAAGCTTCAGTTCAGTTTTCCCAACTAAAGATTTCGCTTGCATGTGGTTGAAATGCGGCTCCAGCAAACGCGAAACCAGCGTTGGAGGAACAAAGAGCATTGAGGTCGAAGGATCATACAATTTGTAAGCTACGGAGTAATCACGGGATCATAATTCAGCTGTGTTTGTCAGCTCGGCCTCTGATGTTAAACTGCAACTCTCTGGATAATCAATGTCATCATATATACTGAAATATGGGCTCCGATATTTCGTTTCTGGGAATAGATGGCTTTGGGGTGAACTATTCTGCAGGTTTCTGAGTGGACTTTTAAGCAAATGCGAGGCATTTGATGAGAACTGATCTTATATATCAGGAATAGTTTAACTTAAAGTACGAATGGTTTCTGAAGTTTCTCTGGCTAATAACTGAAATATTTTGTGAGTTAGTTTCAAGTGAAAGAGACGGTAGATTATTATTCAGTGTAGTTATTTTCCGAGTGAAGATATCACATCAAATATTCTTCATTTGTAATTTTTGCTTTATGTATTGATGGTTGTTGGGAATATTTCAATGGATGCAACAAGACTAATTAATATTTTAGTCATCGGATCAGACTCATAATTTGTTAAAAATTATGATTGATGATCATGTCGAAAGAATCGGAAGAACTAGAACACACGAATAGCAAATAAAAGATATAGAATGCAAAAATTTGAAGCGCAATTTGTTTTCCTCGAGTATCTCAACTAACCCTAGTGGTTTCGACACAAATATCTCGTCCACCAAAATTTGACCAATTTTACTAATGACGAGATATCTCGTTATCAAGGTACTATCGATTTTTTGATGATAACGAGATCAAGATATGTTCAGTTTTTTTCCTTATGACGAGATATCTGGTCAATTAAGATCTCTTCTGTTTTATTATTGTGACGAAATATTTAATGCATCAAGATCTTGTCAGCTTTGCTAATGATGAGATACTTCGTCGAGACAACCACCAGGAGGGTTAAAAGATATACTAGGATCTAAATCATAGATATCAGAAATGGTTGTCCAGCTCTCTAGCTATGTGTTGCCTATATTTAAGTTATTTATAATGTATTTAAGTTAGTCTGAGATATACTACTGCCTGAATTATTATTTAGTTTTTATTAGATAATTACCAGTCTGATGATCCAGCTTTAAACCACTACGAAAGATATTTCTGTGAGTCTAAATGTACTCTCCGCAATACGACTTTTTCTGATTAATATACAGTATATCTTTATTTTATGCTTTTCTCACACAATAAAAACGAAAAAAGCAATTTAAATTTTGTTGGAAATTCTACTTGCTGTCCAAAAAGTATAAGACTGGATATTTCAAAAGCATAGATGCTATTTACAAAGCGAATAAGTGTTTATTTTCAATTAAATGGAAAGATAAAATATTTGAATTTGGGCGACCATAGATAAAAAGCTTATACGTATTCTACAAATTGTTCTTCAAAATTTGGTTCCAACTAACGGATGACTTCATTTTTATCGATATCAAAGTAGAGTACAACTAACTGATACGAGTTTTGAGTTAAGAGGTCTCGGAACAGGTTGATATTGACTTTTCTTTTCAGCCGTCCCAAATTTCTCCTGTTAAATAATGGTATTTTGAGATTAAAAAAAATTGCATGAATACCCAATAACCCAGAATTCTTGAACGACATGAGGTATCAAAGTAGTCACAAGAATGGGGTGTACTTAATAATCATAGAATCCTTTAAATTGCTTTTTTGATGTGAACAGTTTAATTTGAAACACTGTCATGCAAGTCAAAAAGATAGATCTCCAAGATTGGTCTTTTCAAAAGTGAACTATTATCCTTTACAGTAAAACCTTGATTACCTGAGCTTCGGTTAACAGAGCTTACACGTTATCCGGGCAAAATGTGATAACAATTTCCCTTGCCTTATGAATATTTCTGTAGGAGTAGGAGCAACATGAAGAAATTTTCCATGTATTTCGTATAGACTTTATTGTGTTTACGTCCATATAATCCTACTCTCTAGTTATCCGAGGTGGTCTTGATTCATAATACCTCGAATAATCAAGGCTGTTCTGCAAATAATATTTAACAATGCATAACAATATGATTACTCTTATTTATTGAGTGTCTTCTCCACTATTCAATGGATGATTGAGTGTGATCAGGTGTCGATTAATGTGCTACAACAGTTTTCTAGCGTTATAAGACATTAAATAGTTATTAAGACTCACCATTTATCATAAAGACTTAATTGGTAGATACTGCTTTCTTGACAAGCAGGGTAGTTTATTTCTAAAGCTGCGTAACTTGAAATAAAACATTTGTTCCCAATGTCAGCACCTGCCAGTTTTAGGTGGCAAAGGTTTGATTTCTGGAACTTACCATGTGTATATTTCTTTTCTTCTGTGCCAGTTAGTGTTTGTTGTATGTTCATTACTTGACCTTGCATGTCTTTTTTTTGGCGTAGCTTGGCTAAATATGACCCTTGCACTATAAGAAAGCAGACTAGCTAATGCCAGCTTATGTATTCCATGATCCTTCAAGCATAGTTGGACGAAAATGTGGCAATCACTGCCTTATCACAAGCACTATAAGATGTCTTACCATATCAAATATACCGTGAACTATGGAGGTTCATGTTTTAGCCAAGTAGCACTAAACACAAGGCAGCCTCAAGTAAAGGACACACGCATAAAGGAAAGTTTTATTGACACATAAGAGAGAAATACATCTAATATGTGTTGCTGGAATAGGCCGCATACAACTCGTTGTGTGTCGTCGTGGGGATACCAAGAAAGTTCAATCAGCCAATCCTATTCTGGCACATACAACATACGAACTTGTAACCAAACTCTGCATTCTTCCAGTTTATTAACCCATATGATGGTCGTCTCGACGAGGTTTCTCATTATTAAGCAAAACTGACCAGATGTTGATGGACGATATATCGAGCCATTATAAAAAAAAATTAACAGATCTTGATATTGTCATAAAAAAAAAGTAATATTTTCCTCAGGAGGCGTTATTAGCAAAATTGGTCAGAACTTGATGGACGAGATATCTCGTCAAAACTACTTGAAGGGTGAAGAGCGACGTCTTTAGTCGTTCGACCACTGATGTGCTGAAAAAAAAAAAGGTAAGTAATACTATATGAACACAAAACCTAAATTTTTGAATTAGATAATGCAATTCATTCAGTTCGAGAATAATAAACTTTTCTCATAAAAATTTTCACAAAAAAGCGTCTTTATTATGATTTTTGGAAATTGTTTTTCTAACCTGTGTAGCTTAACAAAAACGTCGGCTAAGTTTTCTTGAAAAAGTATTTACTTTAACAGTAAATTGCTTAATAAATTTTCCTTACTTGTCAGTTCGAATTTGGAAAAGATATTTGCACTGAAGAAAAATGAACTGAAATTGAATGAAACGTATCAACATATATTTGCCACGTGCTGGTGGGACTTTTTTTACAGTGTAATCTCTTTAGAAATAAATATCAATATGGATAAGTTTACGCAGAAGGAAGCTTACTGCCATAGCGAGGGGAAATGTTAGATTTATCTTCAAGGTATTCTGAATTCAATGAAAGATACTATATTATTTAAATCTGTTGTAAAATTTTATTTCGTTTCCCTATTTGGTGTTTAGAGACCATTTTAAAAAAAACGAAAATATTTCATTTTTTCTACAAGGATAACAATAGCAACTTGCTTAAATGCGCAAAAAATATAAAACCCTTTTATTTAATGTATAACTTACGATAAAAATTTTATCTCGGTGAACAAATGTTTTATTCATAATCTGTGAACTATATGCGGCGCAATAAAAAAAGGTTTTCATCGCATTATTCCCGTCAAAATATTTTTAGAGGTGAACGCTATTTCACTTCGATTTGAAAATTCCAAATCAAATAGCGTTTATTGGGAAATGCTGAGCTTAATTACACCTGCTAGAACAGCCCAAATGTTATTTCAACGCCTTGCCAACACACGTTTATTATGACAGAGTAGGCAATACATAACTCGAGCAGGCGAATCATTTGTTAAAGTTCTGACTCAGCATGAGATTCATTGTCATGAATCGGATCTATTCATTTTCTCTTTCGGGAAATTTATTTGAAGTATAATCGAATTATATTAAATTTTTTATCACTCACTTTTCTGGGATATTAGTTAGATTTCTGGCAATTTGGGAAGGATATTAACTATCGGCCTAATCCCCTTATTGCTTTTCCTTATTGCATTTTTGGTATGCAGAAGTTCATCTATGTTGATTTAAATCAGAGGTCTTTTAAGGAAAACTTATATGTATGCTAATTATCAGATAACTTTTTCGTCGGCTAGTCCTTTTCGCAGCATGAGGTTTTTGTCAACGCAAAAACATCTTTTGCCATAGCTACCAGCTGTACGGAAACCGCTTAATTCGTCGCTGGAGTGTAAATCCAATAAAAGCTAATTAGATAAACAGTTTTATGAATAAATAGCTCCTTGGAGTGTGGAAAATAGATCAGTCTAATATGCTTACTTCGGGCATTGAATAGAAATTGCTATTTCAGCATTCTGTTTTGTTCAAATTCACAAACTCGGTGTGGGATGGATCTGAAAAATAAAATTTTTTAAATGGATTAAATAAATGTAAATCGAGCAAAGAGTAAAAAATATAATGCTTCAATCGGTAGTTTTTGCATCAGGAATAAAACTGCAAAATTCTAAGTATATCCTATTAATAAAAGTCGTGAGGATTACGTTCGGAAAATAGTTTCTTCTTCTGCGGGTTTAATAAAATTACCTGTTTTGCTTAGTCCAGAGGTTTTCAGGAAGTGTCACGACTCCTTTGGGAGCCGAAACCTTCCTTCCTATCTGCGCATTTGGAATGTTCTCTGATGACCTCTGTGTTCCGAGAGATATATTATGTGTTCCGACATATAAAATAGTGCATTAAAACGAAATTGATTTTATAGCTTGTCTATTTGATTAAAATTAAAATTAAAATTATGTGAGACAGCTCAGATAAATAAAAATATTTGCATAGTCTATTCGAGTGTCGAAATGTAAATCCAGAGAAAAATAAATACAACAATCCAAGTGGGTGGTTTTTGTTTCAGAATGAAAAAGAAACAATTGAAATATATATTCTGTTAATAACACTGGAGTTGATTAGTTCCGAAAATAATATTTTCCTGAGTGGGTTTAACAAATACCCCCGTGTTTCGATTGTATCAGGTATCCAGACATTTTCATGGCTCTAAAGGGAGCCATGTTCTTCTTTCTTCAAGGGTAACCATAGATGTTTTAATGTTTTCTGATGACCTCCGTATCAGAAGAGATGATATTAGATGTAGCTCAATGAAAAAAAATCCGTCATTGAAATGTAACTGCTATTGTTAAATGCAAAGCGAGGGAAATAAAAACTGTACCCAAAAGGTCGTTTTTCTTTCAGAATGAAAACGGAAGAAATAGAAATGTATTTTGTTAATAACGCTTGAATAGATTAATTCCGAAAACACTTTCGTGTGTTTTAACAAATTCCGAAAACATTTTCGTGTATTGTTTTAACAAATACTCCGTGTTTTGCTTAGACCAGAGGTTTTCAGACAGTGTCACGTCTTCCAAGGGAGCCGTGTTCTTCCTTTTTCCAGAGTAGCATGGATTTTAAAAAGTTCTCTAATGACCCCTGTGTCCTGGGAGATGATAATAGGTGCTCCTTGAAGTCTTGATGGCTGTGTTCCGAAAATAGTTCTTTCATCTGGTTTTAATAAATACATGTGTTACGTTTAGACTAGAGGTTTGCATACTGTCACGTCTTCCAAGAGAGTCCTGACCAACCTTGCTGAAAGAAAGCTGCGTATCTTGGACACTTCTGCAATAACCTTTGTGTTTCCAGATATATATTATGTGTTCCTAATTATAAAATTGCGCATTGAAATGCAATTGCTATTCCAGCATGTCTATTTGATTCAGATGCACAAACTAAAATTCTATTAGATAGCTCTGAAAAACAAGAATGTTTGCATGGATTAAGCGTAAATCGAGTAAAATAAAAATATAATACTTCAGATGGTGATTTTTGTTTCATGAACAAAAATTGCCACGATATCCCAGTTGGAAGAGTAACGGATTAGCAATTAATCTCAACTCGATCCAGTCAAAGGCCATAGTGTACACAAGGGTGCACGTTAAATCTCTCATGGCTTCGAAAGTCCTCACGTTTGCGTTGTGTGGAAGTTTGGAAAGTAGGGTGCTGACTCAGGTGTTGCCTCGTCATCTGACTGTGGGCCAAAATTAAGCGTTGTTATTCTCGGGACTTTCCCTTTGTGAGGATTCCCGAACCGTTACCAATAGCCCTTTGTATTACTCCAGTGCGACGTTAATTAAAATACATACCTACCTACCTGGTGGTTTATCTTAAAACCCCTCTATTGGAGCCATCCTCTGTAGATCTCGTCATAGCAAAAACTGCAATACCGTGATGACGAGATATCTTGTCATTAACAAAATTGGTTTGATCTTGATGGACAATCTATCTCATCATCACAAGAAAAATGACCAGATCTTGATGGACGAAATATTTTATCATGAGTAGAAAACTGAGCAGATATCGATCTCGTCACCATCAAAAAACAGTAATATCGTAATGACGATATATATCGTCTTTGAGAAAATCTTTCATATCTTGATGGACACGGTTGTATTAAATTCATTGAATAATTCCACTTAAGCTAGTTTGTAAGTTACAGGTTTGTAATCTAGGGGCATGCCCTCCTTCTGCCAACTACCCTCCTTCACCAGTTGGTTGGCATGTTGATTTCATATGAACATGCCAATATTCATTTACATCCTGTTCATTCCAATGGCTTGGAATGCATAATATTCCAGCCTGCTTTCACAAGGTCAGCTATCATTTTAGTGTTTGTATCAATTAACTGGTGAAAACGTTAACAGAGGTTCATGAGCACAAAAACGATACAAAGAAAAAATGTTTGTTAACCGCAATACTTCTTCCCCAGAGAAGCGCATAAATATGAAACTTGACAGTTTTACGGCGACACGGTGCAGGCCTACTGAAACCGGAAGTACGAAAACCGCAGATGCGACAGTTTTTCCCGCCTAGAATGGCAATTCGTACTTTTTATGGTTTGCCTCTTTTCTTTCTGAAACCGAAATGTATCATCCCACTGTCAGCTCAAGTACTCTGATGTTTCAAAGCTGATGCGTTAGATATTATCCGTACATTTTGTAACGACAGTGATTTTTCAACCAATGACATCAGTTCCTTGTAAACAAATGCAGATTTTTTTTAAATACTCTCAACAGGAAAATGATTTCTGATTTCTTTTGATTACATAACACGGAAGACTCATCACGCAGATGGCAGAAGTCATCAGAGAACAGTTCGAAATATACACTTGCGTTGGAAGGTTCCCATGGGAGCCGTGACACTGTCTGGAAATCGTTGGTCTAAGAAATACATGGAGTGGGCATTTGATAAGCCCAAACGCGAAAAAATTATTTTCTCAACTTTTCCAATCATTATTAGAAAATTACAAAAACAAAAATCATAGCTACAAAATTACGAAATGTTGACGTCGGATTATTTCTTTCGGGATTGATCCCGGACCGTTTCCAATTGTATTATTTCAGTTCGACGTTAATTCAACTACTTACTTACCTGTAAATTTTGTAGTATTATTGAAAATTAGATTCTGAAAATGTTACTAAAGGTTCTGTACGTTTCTTTAAATACTCTCAGCATCAAATGATTTCGAATTTTTTTTGCGTTTCATTCCAAAACAAACGGCATATACAAAGCTAAAACGGAAACGCCAAACGCCATATACAATGCTAAAACGTCAACGCTATCCAAACCAAACGCTGGCTGACAGGGTCATCAGAAAACAGTACAAAATATGTGACTTCCTAGACTGAATCAAGGCCCCCCATGGGTGCCGCGACGCATTCTGGAAACCAATGGTCTAAAAAGTACATGAAAAATTAAAGTTTCGGAATTTTTCCATGTAAATATACATTTGATCCATGAACATATCGATATACATTTGATCCATGTAACTATACATTTGCTCCATGTAACTATACATTTGCTCCATGTAAATATACATTTGATCCATGTAAATATACATTTGATCCATGAACATATCGATATACATTTGATCCATGAACATATAGATATACATTTGATCCATGAACATATCGATATACATTTGAACCATGTAAATATACATTTGATCCATGCAAATATACATTTGATCCATGTAAATATACATTTGATCCATGCAAATATACATTTGATCCATGTAAATATACATTTGATCCATGAACATATCGATATACATTTGAACCATGTAAATATACATTTGATCCATGCAAATATACATTTGATCCATGTAAATATACATTTGATCCATGTAAATATACATTTGATCCATGAACATATCGATATACATTTGATCCATGTAAATATACATTTGATCCATGTAAATATACATTTGATCCATGCAAATATACATTTGATCCATGAAAATATACATTTGATCCATGAACATATCGATATACATTTGATCCATGCAAATATACATTTGATCCATGAAAATATACATTTGATCCATGAACATATCGATATACATTTGATTTATGAACATATCGATATAAATTTGATCCATGGACACATCGATATGCATTTGATCCATGTAAATATTTTTGTTTACTGAGTTATCAAACGGAATTTAGTTTACGCATCTGAATCAAATAGACATGCTGCAATAGCAATTTAATTTCAATTTGATTGGAAAAATAGGCACGACTTCGTAATATAAAAACATGTTTCTTGGAACGGTAGCAATTAATTACCGTCGCACTGGAGCAACATAACGGGCTACAAGCGACAGTCCGGATTAATCCGGAAAGGAAAGACCCGAAGACAACACCACGTAATTTTGAATCACTTTCAGATGACGAGGCAACACCTTATCTGGCACCCCGCTCTCCAAACTTCCACACCACGCCAACTTGAGGACATTTGAGGCCACGACAGATTTAACATGCACCAGCCCCATATGTACACGACGGCCTATGGTTAGATTCGAACTCGCAACCGTCTGGTTGCTAGTCCGTTACACTTCCAACCGAGAAAATGTGGTTCGTCAAGTAAAAGAACTTATACACAATTAGTTTTACTGACGTAGAAGAGTAAAGTACACCCAAGGTAGTTACAGGAATCAAACCTATGCCACTTACAGCCTGCAGTGGGAAAAAACATGAATAAAAAAAATGAAAATTTGAAATAAATCCTGTAACAACAAATCTTGATGATTATGTGCCCCAAATTTTTTTGGTGGGTTTCGCTTAGACCCTACATTAATCGGCCAAGTTCTGCGCGACGGCTATTATATGAATTGCAGCATCCAGCATGCATTTCGTCGAGATGAATGATTCGAGACCTTTATGCCCCATCGTTACGTTCCATGCGCTATTCAAAAGTAAATAACCTAAATGGGAAGGAAAATGCTCAGGGTCCAAAGCAAAAAAGGGCAAGAATGGTAATGTGTGTGTGTGTGCCAATCTCCATTTTTATTGATAAATGGTTCGTTTTGCTGTCAGGCAGTTTAGTCAAAATGCATAATACGACGGACAATACGAAAAGCGTGCAATGATGATTTTGCCGACTGCCGAGAGAAAAAATGGCGTAAGAGAAAAGAAAAGCCATGCAAGATACATTTTTTGTTTCTGTGTATCATTTTTTTGTTCCTACGTATTATTATTTTTTTGTTTGAGTTTCTTTCCTATTTTATGTCTTTCCTGCTTGGAAATACTTCCTCAGAAACTTTTCTTTGGTTTCTCCAAATATTATTTTTATTGCTGAATAATGTTCTCTCAGTGAAAGAAGCTCCCACTGTGAATGGGATACGTTCCTACTTTTGCTCGACAAGAAATGTATTCAATATCTACGAAAGAAGACGGGGATGTTTATAAAAACATGTGTTTTCGGAATTGGTAGAGTTTTTATTACACAGACTCAGTTGGGGGAGGGAGGGTCAGAAACCTTAAAAAGGGATAACATATTTTCAAAATTCCCGGATACAGGTCGAGAGTTTTATTTAAAAATACCCAGGATCGGGTAGAAGAGAAACTTTGTTGCAAAATCTTACTGAAGAGCTGCACATGATGACTCTTTTTCCAAACAGCTTTTTGATATAAATTTTTTTTGGAAAGTCAAACTTAAATAATATACAAGAAAGCAAATTTATCGAAAATTCCATCGAGCAAAGCAACTCCACTAACTTGTAAGCAAAACTCGCAAGCAAACAAATTTATCGAAAATTCCATCGAGGGAAGGCAGCTCCACCAAAGTGAAAGCTAAGCCAACAATACAAAAACAAGTGCATTTATCCAAAGTTCCACCGAGAGAAAGTAACTTCACTAACTTATAAGCAAAACTCTAATAATACACAAGAAAACAAATGTATCGAAAATTCCATCAAGGAAAGTAACTTCACTAAAGTATAAGCTGAGCTAACAATACACAAGAACTTTGATAGACAAAAGAAAGTAACTCCACTAAATTGTTAGCAAAATTCTAATAATACACAAGTAAACAAATTTATCGAAAATTCTACCGAGAGAAAGTAACTTCACTAACTTATATACAAAAAACTCTAATAATACACTAAAAAACAAACTTATCGAAAATTCCATAAAAAAAAGTAACTACACCAAAGTGTAAGCTAAGCTAACAATACTCAAGCAAGCAAATTTATTCTAAACTCCACCAAGAGTAAGTAACTCCACTAAATTGTAAGTAAAATTCTAACAATACACAAGTAAACAAATTTATCGAAAATTCCATCGAGGGAAGATAACTGCACCAAAGTATAAGCTAAGCCAACAATACACAAACAAGCAAATTGATCAAAAATTCCACCGAGAGGAAGTAACTCCGTTAAGTTGTAAGCAAAACTCTAATAGTACACAAGAAAACAAATCGAAAAAATTCCATCATAACTACATTAAAGTGAAAGCAAGTTTAACTCTAATCATACACAAGGAAGCCAATTTGTATGAGATATTTTATCATTACTACACCAAATTGTAAACTAAATCCGAAATAATAAAACATAAACAAGACAATTTATCAAAATTTCTATAATAACTACACCAAATTGTAAACTAAACCCGAAAGAATAAAACAGAAAGAAGACAATTTATCAAAAATTCTATCATAACTACACCCAAGTGTAAGCTAAACTGTAATAATACACAAAAATGAAATTTTATCACAAATTCCATCATAACTACACCAAACTGTAAACGCAGGTCTAATAATACACAAAACATTTTTGACATTGTTTGATTCAAGTTTCACTAACAGAAAAATAACATGAGCGAATAACATAAAAGTAATTGAAACAATAAAAGACACAGCAATAACTAGAGATAAACAATGTTAAATGGCACATTTGGGGAAACTATTTTATTCTCGTTGCACTAAAAGCAGGTAACAAGAACAAAAAACATAAATTTAATGAAATCTATACAAGACAAAAGCTATAACAAGAGATGAAGAACATTAATGCCATTTTTGACATTATTTGATTCATAGTGAAACTTGAAAGCAACCACGTCTTGTACAATAATGGCTAACATGGCTGAAAGATGTTATTCTACAAGAACAACAAAAACTCATCCGAGATTCATGAATAAGGAATTTTAGGGAAAAGTCACACTTCCAAAGATGCAAATGTGTAAGAATTTTTCATTGGTAGAGGATATATTTCAACGATACACTGACAGCATGAACAACAGGTAGGGCGGGGGTTGCAAAGTAATCTATTTTTTGACCATAAAGAGAAGGAGGATTCACGTAAACTTGTAAAAGTTGACAAGGATATTGTCTGTGTGTGTTCCGCTGACAGGTAAACAGAGGTGATTTACTTTTCACATGCACGAGACATTCTTTGAAGTTTTAACCAAGAAAATTGGAGGAATAAATTAGCTGCAAATAACACACATTATTTTTCAAGTACTTTAAGGACAAAGCCGTGAAAACAATTAATGTCATAGAACGGGAATGTTAAATCTTGTATTCTTGGAAAACCTTCCAAACCCGTTGCGCTTGCTTCACTATTCTGTGACTTCTTTAAGATAATAAATTTGGTAAATTTCCATGGTAGCTATGTCGGACCTTTTGTGTTTATTCTTTATTCTTTGGGGCTCATTCACGAAACTATTTAAAAAATTCGTAGAGTCAAAGGCGAAATGTACTTCCACTCAATATGGCTCAAAGATAGTGATTTCTTGTGGACAGATGATCTTAGTTGTTTTTTTGAAAAATACTATTTGAATCTTTTTAAAGTAACGCAGAGGTCATCTTGGTTAAAATAGATAGTTCACGAAACTAAAGAGGCAATAATTACATTTCGAAAACAACGTTTTAAAATGTATTGATAAAACAAAAACTGTGCTGTTTTCTGATGTTGAATTGTTACTTGATAAAAGTCTACTACCATAGTGGATCAGTTTGGCAATTCAAACATTGTTCAAGGTAGGTATTTTCTTCTTACGACTCGTGGAAATTATCTCTGTCGTATATCCCTTGACTCATTTAGGGGATCAAAAATTAAATCTGAGAACACGTTCTATTTTTAAAACTTTATTACAATTATAACTGCAGGAGAACCTTGATTATTCTAGATCCGATTAAACGAGTGTCCATGTAATCGGAGCCGTATTTGAAGCCTTGTTGGATTCTTAAGCTTTGAATAAAACTTAAGCTGCCATATGCACTTTGTCCTTGACTGGTCTGGTTTAGGTTTTATGGAACTAGATCCAAAAATGGATATGATGAGGTCCAAAAAAAGTTATAACTTAGAAAAATGCAAGGCAAAATAAATCTCAATAGAAAATAGATTTTAAAATATCAGGTCAACGAACTGATCAACAATAAAAACGTGATAAAACATTTAAAACATATCACCAAACATAAAAAGTAACAAGTAGTTTAAAAAATGCTTTGATGTGAAGGATGAAATAATGCAGTTTGCATTTGGAAAATTCCTGCAAAACAGAAAACCGTTAGCACTTTTTCAAAAGTTTCAAATGTACCCAACTCATGTTCAGATTTATTATAAAAGTATCGCAATAAATGAACTAACACAAATCCCCAAATTAGTTGTTCTTGTGATCCTTGCTTTATGAATATTTTCATAACAGTTAGTAATAGTCCGTTATGTTGCTTTTCGTACAGACTATCTTGTGTTACTACGTCTGTGTTATTCAAGTTTCTGGTTATCTGTTATAGCCTAGATTCACATTAACTCGGGAAATCGAAGTTATACAGTAAATAATCGCTTTTTAGATCAACGCCGGTCGTATCATTTTACATATTTTTGAGCTCTTAGGCAGTTTTCCAAAACGCTCCTCCCAAATTCGTCAGAAGCATAAGTTATAAACATCACATATAATAATATCGTAAGCAATTCGGTTTTTCTTTGGTCTGTAAGCTGGGCAGGTGAAATCTTTTTAAAATGAGAACTGAGTTTCCTCTTAGGTGACATGTGTTTTCATCACATTAAGTCAGTTTCGACCATCGATTTCTCATTAGAGATGCATTAAAGAATCTCAACAAAAACAACATCGCGTGACTTATCTATACTTTGAGCGATATGCGATACGCTTTAAATATCTCAAATTCCATCCCAGTCAATTTCAATAAGCTACGTTTCTGTTAAAGTCCGGCCGCGTAATGAAACTGGAACAGATAAAAGCTTTGTCCTCAGAATCGAGTTTCGTGAGTTGATCAAGCACACGAAGTAGTACCCGTAGACCTCGATGTCGATACTTTGTCAGATGGCATCATTAACTCCTCGGTAAAGTGTATCGAGGTCTCATAAAACGCACCGTAACCTCTCCTAAGCGTGCATTGTTAACAGAATAAAAACCCTTAAAATAAAAACGGCTTTCGTGCTGTACATTTTGAGGATTCTCATTTATCATTCGCTGAATAGAAAAAAGAATTCCAGCTACGACCGACTCTAGAGCGAGCAACTAACTCTGAAATACCCGAACCTACTGTTGAACTTAATGAAAAGCTTTTTATGTTTCTAAATGGTGGATGGTGGTAGCGGGTTTCCTGTAAGTATTGCAAACGTGACATCAATAGGATTGATTTTCGAAAACGTTTTCAGGACTTTACAAATAAAAATTTCAAATAATTGATTGCGAGTTGATTTGTGAACGGCATTAGATTAAACCCAAACGTCGCCAAGACGGCGGTAATCAACATTTTTAGGTAACACCGATATGTAGCAAGCGAGAGCATTCGAGTGTATAAATAAAAAATTAGCCTTGCGTCTGCTTCAATTGTTTACTCTGAAAATCTTTTTCAGAGTCTTGATCAAAGTCTTCTAAGTCTTTTTTAAGAAACTGGTTCTATAAGAACTTATGCTTCCTCGCTAAATAGAAGAAGAAACCTCCTACGCCTGACTTAAACGTAAATTATATAATACTAAACCCTAACTGGGGTGAGCTGAATTTTGCGGACAGGCTTTTCTGTCAAGCTAAATGTAGGGGGTGATAATGTTCCTTGGGTGGAAAGTGTTTCCGGTCGCATTCCGAACGTGATAACAAATGGATTACTTTTCGAATACTATTTCAGCTTTCCATCAATAAAAATTCCGAAGAATGCATTCCGAACATGATAACAAATCGATAACTTTTCGAATACGATTTCAGCATTCCACCAATAAAAATTCCGAAGAATGCATTCCGAACGTGATAACAAATGGATTACTTTTCGAATACGATTTTAGCATTCCACCAATAAAAATTCCGAAGATTACATTCCGAATTGATATATGATAGTTTATTTCTTAACGCCATTAGATTCAACGCCAAAATCGCCAGAATGTCTGTAAATAGCATTTTAAGGTAGCCCCAAAAAAATTTATGCGAGAACATTTGGGTAGCATAAATAGAATCTTCGCTTTCCGTCTGGTTTGCTTACTCTGAATATCCCTCTCAGTTTTAAGTAGCATAATTGAATAGTTGGCTGACTAGTTCTATTGATATGTAGTGCTCTGATATGGCACAGTATGCAACAATAGTCAACTCGAAAAGGCCGAACTTAGATATAGCCTTTTGACTGGTACAAAGCAGTAATATTTCAGATATTTGAGATATAAAATAAAGAAAAGAGAACCAAATACACGTGTGTTACGTACACCACAGTTATGCTGTGCATTTACAATTCAACAATTGATTAATATCATACCAATCATGAATATTATATTTATATACAGGTATAGAGGTATCACTGTAAAAATAAGTGATATGCAATGAAGAAAAGATTACTCAATGTATGTGTTGCGTATCCCACAATTTTGTAGTGCACTGAGTGCATCGCTATGAGGCATTACAAATACAAATACAAATACAAATATTGACGACCAGCTACAGGCTCAAGCCCAACAAGGCTGGTTCATTGTTTATGAATTCCCCAATTCCCACTGACTATCCAATTGTATTTTAAATTCGTACACTCCCTTTGAATTAACTATATTTTCTGGCAACGCGTTCCATTTGTCTATTACCCTATTAAAGTAGTTTTCCTTAAATCCCGATTAAAATGTGTCGTATTCAATTTATACCCATGGCCCCTTGTTCTGTTATCCCTATTGAAATTTAAGCCCTCTGTGTCCCCTTGTTTTACCAACTTGAAAAGCTGAATCAAATCCCCCCCCCCTCCTTCTTCTTCTTTCCAGTGTATACATGTTTAGCTTACTTAAACGTTCATTATAGTCAAGATTTGCTATCCCCTTTAAAACTTCCCCCCTCCTTCTTCTTCTTTCCAGTGTATACATGTTTAGCTTACTTAAACGTTCATTATAGTCAAGATTTGCTATCCCCTTTAAAACTTAAAAAAACTTTTACAATCAGCATTTTAACAACTAAACGCCCAATTTGAAGATGTTACTTTGACGACATACACACAAGCAGAATAATATAACAGAATAATTTACAATTTCACAAGTATAATTTCCCTCATACACGTCATTAGTTCTTGAGCTTACGTCCTTTTTTAATTCCAAAGAGGGCAAATGCACATAATTTTAATTGCACGCACAGAATACTACTATGTCAAATCTGGCGATCGCATAAAAACATTTACAGTAAACTGTATCACCAAACAATTACTTTTTTTATTTTCATGTCTACATAGTTTATTCTTAATCAAATGGGTAAAAGACAAAATGAAAATAAATATCTTAAATACTCTGTGCAAGAATAATTGAAATTAATTACGAATTGTTCAATTTTTTCGCCCAGAAGCATTGCCAAGCTGCTGAATACTTCCTAATTATACACTCCAAACACCACGTAGATTTTGAAATTCGGTACACGTTTTGGAGAATTTCGGGAGAAAAGTTACCTGCTATGTAAATTGGTTAGAGCTTGAATAAATTTGTTTTCGTGTGTTGCCGGTAAAGCAACTTCAAAGATGTTCTGATAAATCTAATTCCGAATTTAATCAAACGAAATGTACTTGAAAGAATTGCATTAAAAAATACTTTCTATTCGATTAATTTTAACGGTGCGAGTTGATAAGGAAATTGTTTATACACTGGAGCGAGTTAAAAAAAATTTGAACTGAATTACTCTAGTTACGTAAAGTTTTAATCTTTTTATAGTAAGCCAGTGTTTTCAAACATATTCCCATGAAGTAGACTTTCTAGTTCTAATTATATAAAGTAGTACCTAAAATTCTAGACTATAAATTGAAAATATTTTCTAAATATTAAATAGCGTATAGTGAACACAAATCAAATATTCATACAAACTTGTGTAAAATTGTTGAAATTATATTATTTCACTGTAGGATTAATAGAGGCTAGCTTAAAGTGACAGAATATAGTTTAAATATATAATTAATTTTGTCGCGTTGCACTCAACTAAAAAATAATCATAGGGTGAGATAGTTCATACCGTTATCAACAAATTAATACAGATAGCAAACAAAAATAATACACAAATTAATTATTAACAATAATAATAAATAAATGTATTCAAATCAACAGTTCACATTGAAACAATTACTACTCTGGCCCAGTAATTTTTACAAAATTAGTATATTTACCACACACTTCTAGACCGTTAACTAATGCGTTTATATTCTTATTTCTGTAAACGTACCATTGGTATAATTAAAAAAAATACTTTACAGTGTTATTTCATATGGTTGTACTTGTCATAAAACGGGGCAGGTGTATATCATGGTCTGTTTTCTTCAGTAGAGTAAGGGCATATCCCTTCATTTCTGCCCTTCCTTGGTGTGCCCGACGTCCCTGCCAAAATTCTAAATTCTAATATGATGTATTTACATTTTTATTTCTTTAAACAGACCATTGATAAAAAAACAATTATACTTTACAATGCTATATCATGGTGTTGTACTTACTATCGTGATGGGGCAAGTGGATAACATGGACTGCTTTCTTGAAAGGGTTAAGAGAATACTCTTATATTCCTGCACTTCCTTGGTCTGCTTAGCTTCCCTGTCGAAATTCTAAGCTATCCAACAGTAAAACTGATCTTTAGGACCCCTTTAGATGTTTCCTGCAGTTGGAAGCCCTACTTTAATCACAGACACGTTTTATATTCTGTGGACACATTTGGTGAACACTTCCCTACGTCTCCCCCTACATTTAATCTCCTGGTGGTTTATCTTCGTGTTGAAAACTACCCTGTAGTGATCAGCCTCTGGTGTAAAAACCTGTTCTAAGCAGTCACTAGTTCTAGGCAAGAGACAGTTTGTTATACCTTCTTGGATCACCCCCTTGAAATAATAGGGTAATACCAGATCTAGAAGAACGAGATATCTTGTTCTTCGCAAAATTGACCATATCTTGAACGAGATATCTTGTCATTGGCAAAATTGAACAGATTACGGACAAGACATCTAGTCGAAATACTTGTAGGGTTCTATTAGGGTTCTTGTAGGGTTAAATTTGTAAATTCATCTAACTTAACTTAGAACTATTTGCATCCATTTGATGTAGACACCATTTATTTTTAAAGATTAAACAATTAGATTAATTAACTAAGGAAATAAATAATTACTCATACCCACAGAACATGCATACTCATTTACTTTTTAATGTATACATTCAAAGAACTCAAAGGGAAGGATCCAGTGAAAATTAAACCCATGAATAGAACAATGTGGAAACAGCTTTCCGATTGCTTTACCAATAATTGCGAAGAAAACATTCTGGACGTGTAATTTGTTATGCTTGCTAAAGATGCCGAAATTAAAATTGTTAATCTTTTTTATTCAACGCATCAGTAATTGCTTATATGCCACATGCGCTCTCTTCAGTTTAGTATAAGAGTACCTTTAAAAATATCCGACAAATTAAATGCACCACACCTTTGATAAATGAGTTTAAATCCCTCTATGGGCCAGTAAAATACTGAAAGATCTAAGGAACTCCTAACGCGTTTCATTAAAAACTTAATTAATAACTGTTTGTCCTAGACCCAGATTCCTTTGAGTCTCTAATGTAAGACTTCTGAAATTAGGGGATAGGTTCGGTGGAGCAAGCTCAGCAAATTAATCCGAGGCATCACTCAAACACAAACACTAACCCAATATTAGTCCTTGGAGACTCTCCTGAACAAACTCTCAACCTCCCAGGCCAGCAGAGTGGTTAAACGTTCTTGGAGAACTCATTTTCCTGATCCAGCAGTGACTTTTTTGGAAAAGAAAAGAAGTATCACTCATCTTGGTGATAGTAATCATTTGAGTGATTAGATCGCGAAGTGGGATTTGAGCATCAAGTGAAAAAGGAGGGGGAACTTGATGGTCGCAGTGGTTTTTTTTCTGGGTCGAGGGAGTTTGATTTTCTGTACTGCATGTGTCACGATTTGGTCGAAGCGCGGAAATGTTTCTTAATTTCAAAAAGAATGCGATTGAATAAAATAATTATGTTAAGATGTTCCCAAAGTGTGAAACTGCAGAAAATTTAAGTGGAGTTGGAAAAATTTTTCAAAACTATCAGTTCTGAGACTTTTAGAGATTTTTATAGTCTATTTAATGCTCGTTCCAATGTGCTTCATGTTTGTTTTAATTATTCTATGGAGATTTAAAATACAAATAGACAACTAATGAACTGAAGTATGTGACAATGGTAAAACTTTTTAACTAATACAAAATATGCTACAATACGTTTGTAAAGAGAAATTATTAGCCATTAAGGGCACAGGGAACATAATTTGGCTCAAATTTTCGATATTTTTTAAATTTTGGGCTTCAAAAATAGCGGGAAATAAGACGATTCCAAAAATGTATAACTTGTATAGGTTTGAAAACTATAAACACATTTAAACAGACGTTTACGAATGTAAACAACGCCTGTCACACACCCGTTGGCCTAGCCCTCTCCTAGTAAAATCACATGTACGTACGTTTTGACTTGCACAATGTTTCGGCTAGTTTTCAGCCTCATTTTTGCTGCAATATTCTTACTTTTTACTTTAATCTGTGTGAGTAGAATTAAATGCTTCTGTATACATCACCTGCACAATGCACGTGTCTTTTTCAAGACATGTGCATTGATACAACTTTTCCGGAAGCTATCTATAAATGCCAGAATAAAGTGAAAGCTGTTGAAACAAAAGAAATGTGATTCAGAAATGCTGAATCAAAATGATTATGGTGCTGGAAAGTTTTAATCTAGTGAATTTTAAGCACAGTAAGTGTTTTTATGGTTTTTTTCATTTTTCTCAAAATGTGTGTGTTTTTTTTTTCATGCTTTGGTACACTTTTCTTAAATTCTATTGAAGCTACACTTTTCAAATTTTACACTTTTGTTCAAACATGTGTTTTCAATAAAAATACCTATTATATTAAATTTAAATGCAGAACATATGGAAATATCACTAAAAAAAGTTTTAAAAATTGTGTTATTTTTATAATTTTTTTTTTTAAATCTTATTTTATTTCTATTAGATTAAAATTAAAAATCCTTCTTATTATTTTTAAATGGGATATCTTTTGTTGCCAGGAAAATTTTGGAGACAGTACTTGCAATAGGTTTTGAGAAAAGTGTACCAAACTGGGATATTGCGAAAAAAAAATTTAAAACAGTTAAAAAGTAAGTAGCTACAGAAAACAAAATTATGAAGGGAATACATTTTGTTACAGTTAATTATAAAATGTAATGCGTATATTTTCAAGGAAAATTTTTTTTTAGTTATATGGTTATTTTTAAATTGTATATGGCTTGACGAATGGGTGAGCTTAAAATTCATGCATTTAGTCTATCGAGGTGGTCCGTGTGCCCTTAATGCTTTCAAGGCATCCACATCCATTTTATAAAGCGGTTTAGCATGAAGCTGTGGTCAAATAGGAAGCAAAGCTCAAAGCGATACGCGCAAACCAATCAGAGGTGCCGACGTGAGAGGTGAAAACGCTTTGATTGGTCTGCGAGTGTCGCTTTGGATTTTGCGCTTCCTATTTAAACACGGCTTAACTGTTTGGAATCTTTCAGCACCTAACTATAAAAAAACGATTAAGACCTTATAAAAATCCAAAACAGATAAAACCAAAAATAGACACCAAACAAACATTATTGTGGATGCAAACAAACATTATTGTGGATGCAAACAAACATTATTGTAGATGCAAACAAACATTATTGTGGATCCAAGCAAAATATTATTGGGGACAAGTAAAAAGAATGGTAGTTCCTAGAATTATATAATGAAGGATTAATGTATATCTATACTACTGAAGATCAGCCATTTCAACCTGTTTCATCTCATGGTACACATAAAATAATTGCTAAAACTCTGCGTAACACCGAAACGCAAATATTTTTGCAGATCTGATAACAATAATAGGTATAGTTTTGACTGATTTACAAAAATAGAAAAAATAATTACCTATCTCTTTTGCTCCAAAGTAACTCAAAACAAATTCTTTTCGAAACAATTTATGATACTTGATAATAAAAATTAATACTCAAAAATATTTATAAAAGTTTTAAAAATACGGGTATTGAAATTAATTATAAACACAATACTATATCATTGAAATTAAAGGAATATTACACAATTTAAACGGCTTCACAATCCATAAGGCACATTAGTCCCATGCTTAGGACACATCGATTGAAAAACTTTGCTCTAGACATATTGAAAGATAATAGTATAGATAGAATACATATATCAGGCAAACAAATATCACCATATTACAATCCTTAAAAATGATAAAAATGCAAAAAAATTGCTAAATAAATTCATTTGTACTATTTAAAATGTTGTCCTAGAAAATCACACTGATTCTTGTATTTTTTAAAAAGTTGTAAGGATTTTAGTGAGTGCGATCCCATTGTTTCGAAACCAAAACTAACTGAAAAACCGATCAGACTGAATTAACCGCATTTGTGCATCTGTAAAGCCTCCACATTTATGTTCGACTAGCAAAATACCCGACCTTACTCGGTTTGAATTGGTTTACTCTAGATTGAAGATATAATCAAAATATATAATGACTTACGTTTTTTGTAGAATAAAAATTTATTTTAACATCTTTCGCCATCTTTATATTTTCTACAACTTACTTTGGACACAAATCCTACACATGCATATCCATTCATGTAATACATTTCACATACATCGCACAATTGCTGTATGACAAAGCTACAAAATGACGAAAGGTGATACTAAGGTTACTACTATAAAAGACGATTTATAGGAAGATTTGGAATTCCCTTTCTTAAGCTCTTTTCATGTTCAACTCAATTAATTAAAATTACGATTTACGGCGAGTGCTCTCGCACTCATAGTCAACAAAACAATATTTTTTTACTTGTGGCACTCTTGCCTCCGGCATGCGACATTGTGAATTTTTGCAATCTTCTCCTGTCATTATTACAACGAATTTTTTAATGTTGAAAAAGTTCCAGTTTGGATTAATAAACATTATTATTCTTTCAATAACGGCATTATTCTTTAAATAACGGCATTATTCTTTAAATAACGGCATTATTCTTTAAATAAAGGCATTATTCTTTAAATAACGGCATTATTCTTTAAATAACGGCATTATTCTTTAAATAACGGCATTATTCTTTAAATAACGGCATTATTCTTTAAATAATGGCATAACTACACTTAAAATTTACTGAAAATTTATACTGACTTACCTAACATTTTTAAGTCTAATACTTTGTGGTGCTGTTGCGTGTGATGAGAAGGAAAACACATTTATTAAAATAATAAATATTTAAAACTGGAAACAGCGAAGTAAAACAAAATAAAAGAAGTCGCAAAAAATTGTTCTAAAGATATTAATTTGTGATTCAATTTTATCTCTTGATCTCGCATAGTTGCCACAACTTACAACTAAAAGTGTACAAAATTTAGAAATGTGAAATTAATTCAGAGCGAAAGAACCAGAAAAAATATCACTGCTCGCGCGATCTTGTTCATTCTCGTTTCATTGAAAAATATCGTCTGTCCCAAATATTCGGAAATCGTTTTCATTGCGCAAAGAATAAAAATAAGACTCCAAGTAAATGAAGTATCAGAGATGAAATTCCATAAAAAAAAAAAAAATTTGAAGAATAATTACTTTTTCAGCAGTACTGGTAAAGCAATCGAAGTAATCGTAATATTTAATAGACATTCCAATTTTTCCAAACTTACCAAATTATGGTTGATTTAAGTATACTTACTCATGTGTTTTAGCATGAAACTCAACTAAATATAACAATAAAGAAATGTTTAATATTGCGTTCACTAAACTAATAGATAATGTATAAAATAAAATACAATGCAATCAAATATCTGGAATACAATTCATGTGATGTCTACACAAACACACAAACACAAAATCGAGCATAGAACAGAAAGACGGACATACAGACTTTCGCAACCAATACCACTCACTAAATGAAGATAAGTACTCACTGTATGCAAATTTTCATGAAAATATCTTAAACCGCGTGGACGTGTATAGGGCACAAGATACAGACAGACAGACAGACAGACAGACGGACAGACAGACAGACAGACACCAAAAGAAAAAAAGGCGGATTCGGCATCAGAAGGGTCCAAAACGGATAGAAAACTTGAAATGGGTCGAAAATATTGAATGTACAAACAAACACTCCATTCTTATTTATATAGATTAAATAAATGAAATAGCAAAGAAGATAAAACGTTTCTTTGTAACTGTTACTGATAGCATGGATTGTTTATTTACATCAATATTAGCGCTGTACGAATAGAAAATTATAGCGATAGTTTGAGAAAAAGTAGGCTAAAGTCTACTTATTTTTACTTCTTTAGTTTTGGTTTTCTGTTTATACGTTATTATTAACTATGCCTAAACATAAACGACAAAGCTATGAAGGTATATAAAGAATTTGAAGGTACACTATAATAAAGATATGGTTTCCGATGAACAACTTTACTTTCGGATGGGGTTTCCAAAACATTTAAAAATTTGTCTGGTGTATGGTAGTGATACCATTATAAGAAAGAGGAATGTGTCAGCCACATTAATAAACGTTTGGGGACACAATTGATAGAGGCAGTAAAAACGTGAAAAGCTCGTGGTATCACATTGGATAAAAAATCACATGGTGGTTTACCTGAAAAGATAAAAAAATTAATTCGTTATCATCACAAAATGCAATATTGGCAAATAAAGCTAATAATAATGCCATGAAAACTGCCATATATGCTACTATTTATCATAACATATTAACAGACAAGAAACCACTACACTTCAAGTGTCCCAATGGTTCCAATTCTTGGTACTTTTACCATTCGGAGAAAGCCAGACATTTGCCACCAGGTTCTCATAAATTGAAAGTTGGGACTCCAATTGAAGAGGAACATTTGTCAAGTATTTTGCCAATATACCAGCGTCTTGCTTCTGATGAACTTTTAGAAAGTTGTTCAAGGTCCATGACACAAAATGCAAATGAGAGTCTTCACAGCATGATTTGGTCCAAGTGTCCAAAGGAGAATTTTGTGGTAAAAAAAATGTCTCGAAATGGCCACATCAGAAAAAGTTTGCGAGTATAATATAGGGGAATTTTCAACTATTCAACATATTCAGAACGCTGTTGGGATTAGGTTATGATCTGATGCTTTAAAACTTGGGCAGATAATTTATGCTTGAAAGAACTATCAGCGAAGGAACCTTTTAAATGACAAATTTCAGCATGTTCGAAACATAGTGAAAAGCAATAAGAACAAAAGAATTGACTCTTAAAAAAAGGAAGGGATCACTTATGGTCCAGGGAAGTTTTAAACTTTACTCATAGGTAGAAGTAGCTATAATATAAAAATTTCAATCATTTTTATTTATAATTTTGATTTAAAAAACTTTAAACTGCTTTTTCTCCTACTTCATTTTTGTATATATCTTCTAATTGAAAATACAAAGGCCTTTTTTTAATTTCTAATCAATTAACTTCACAAATTTTTTGTACATTATTGTATAGAATCTTATTACGAAAGACAGGAATGCATTTTTAGTTATTATTAGTAGAATTTGTTTTAAAAATATAAATGTGCAGTAAAAGTGGCTTTCTTTGTGATATTTTACATACCGTTTCAGGTTTTATTTTTAACTCAAGATCTATTCAATGTATCTTCAATTCCATAACTACAAATTTAGATTATAGTTAAAGGAATATTATAAAAAAATCAAGCTTAATAATTAAAAAAAAGGATACACTTTAAAAATTCTTGAATTTTTCAACTTTTTTCAATTTAAAAATTTGTGAGCATATTTTGAAGAAAATTGATAGTTAAAATTTTTATGTATAATTCTCTGGCATAAGAAATTGATAAAAAATTGTCAATAAGTGTTGTCAGAAGAAAAAAAAATTTTAAGGTGCCGGGTCCCCTTACCACTTCTGGTGACTGTCTCGATGAGGTATCTAAACATTAGCAAAATTGACCAGATAGGACGAGATAATTCGTCCTCGTCATCATAAAAGAGTCGGCAATCGCTTGATAACGAGATATCTCGTCATTATCAAAATTGCCCAGATTTTGATGGATGATATATCTTATCTAAACCACTTGGAGGATTAAATTAAATCGTAGGCATGAGGATTGATGATTAGGTTGGAAAACTAAATTATTACGTTGACGTCGCAATTTAGTTTTTGGAGTAGGTTGTACAGTGTACATAGTGTGGAGAAAAACGCTTATAATTTTAATGGCATGGTAAAACATTCAAACAAAAATAAAAATGCTTAAAGTCCAAAAATAGTTCTTCCTGTACTATATTTTATAGTTTGTGGGGCAATTATCATCTCATTTTATAATATTTTATGAAAACTATCGATTAAATTTATAAAGATGAATGCATACTTCACACACAGAGTACTATAAACTACTCAGAGTACTTCTACTCAGTCAAATACTACTCAGAGTACTTCTACTCAGTCAAGTACCACTACTCAGTCAAGTACCACTACTCAGTCAAGTACTACTACTCAGTCAAGCACTACTACTCAGTCAAGTACTACTCAGTCAAGTACTACTCAGTCAAGTACTACTCAGTCAAGTACTACTCAGTCAAGTACTACTACTCAGTCAAGCACTACTACTCAGTCAATTACTACTACTCAATCAAGTACTACTCAGTCAAGTACTACTCAGTCAAGTACTACTCATTCAAGTACTAATACTCAGTCAAGCACTACTACTCAGTCAAGTACTACTACTCAGTCAAGTACTACTACTCAGTCAAGTACTACTCAGTCAAGTACTACTCAGTCAAGTACTACTCAGTCAAGTACTACTACTCAGTCAAGTACTACTACTCAGTCAAGTACTACTCAGTCAAGTACTACTCAGTCAAGTACTACTACTCAGTCAAGCACTACTACTCAGTCAAGTACTACTACTCAGTCAAGTACTACTCAGTCAAGTACTACTCAGTCAAGTACTACTCAGTCAAGTACTACTACTCAGTCAAGTACTACTACTCAGTCAAGTACTACTCAGTCAAGTACTACTCAGTCAAGTACTACTCAGTCAAGTACTACTACTCAGTCAAGCACTACTACTCAGTCAAGTACTGCTACTCAGTCAAGTACTACTCAGTCAAGTACTACTCAGTCAAGTACTACTCAGAGTACCATAAACTGTGTGTTTGAGTATTATAAACATTAAGTTTGAGTACTATAAACTTTGAGCTTTAGTAATCCGATGTACCCCCAAGTGGTTTCGACGAAATATCTCGGTCGTTAAGATCTGGTCAATTTTGCTAGTGACGAAATCACTCGTTATCAAGATATTACCAATTTTTTTATAATAGTGATATCAAGACCTGGTCAATTTTCTTTTAATGACGATATATTCCGTCCATCAAGATTTAGTCAGTTCTGGCCTAATTTAATGGAGGACGAGATATCTCGTCGGGCATTAACCTCGACGATTAATAAAAAGGTCGATTGAAAGCTCGATGATTTCGACAGCCAAATACACCAGGGCTGCAGCGAATTGAAGAAAGTAAACTCAGATGTAAAACGACGAAATCTGTGCAAACTCTCAAATTCCTCGAAACGAGGAAAAAAAAAATTAATATCAATCTTACTTTCAATGATATCGCTCCTCAGGGTTTTCTATTAAAACATTAACATATTGAATACTTTAAGTGCGGTCTTTCATTAAAGATTTCAGGAATGAAATAACATTTTTATAAAAAGCTCACTGAAAGCTCGCAAATAAAGAATAAACGCACTCCAGAGTGAGTGAATAAATTTGTATGCATTAACTAAGATTCCGGTTCCTTCGTTAGTTGGGAGTCTTTGACAAAATAAGCTACACCCTCCCCGACCCAAAGTTCTTGCATATCTTTAAAACTGCAAAACGCCAAAACGGAGCACCCCCAGGAGCTGTTTTATTAAAATTCAAGATTAAGTCGTTTTCTAATCAAGCATTTCCTTTAATAAAAGCCAAGAAGAGGAAATAGGCAAAAATTTTCATAACAATCCGCGATCAGTATTTCTTTAAACAGCAATTTCGATATGAGATTTTAATTGGATTATTTTTCTTCCAGAGATTGAAATTCTGGGAAAGAGGGATCAATAAAGAAGCAGGAGAGGGAATTTCCAGTGAGGCAAAAATACATAAAATAAAACAGCATTCCATATCCAGATGGAATTTCATCAAGAAGCAAAACTTCTCAATTCTCCCGGGGATCTCTGTGCTTGAGACACTATTATGTATGCTAACATCCCCTTAATCTACATCAAGAAAAGATAAGGCACTTCCTCCTTTTCTCACCTAACTTCGGAAAGGAATAAAAAGAACAGAGCCAAGCAAAGCAAAATAAAAGCGTAACAGCTTACGTTGAAGGCGCTGTTACAGTAACGCCCCATGCTACTGGAAACGCGGAATGAGAATTCAGGGTATTAACTGGAGCTTTAACATGTTTTTTTCCACCCTTGGACATTCTTTCTCTCTCACTCCTAGCTTAGGGTGAAATTTGAAACTAAGAGTGGGAAAAAAACCCTATTTTATAAGTGAAGCTTTGAAGCAGGTTCCCCTGAAAACGAATTAAATTTCTGCACGCTGGGAAAAAGTGGCTTTTTTCACTCTCTCAATATTTTTGCTTGCGTAATTCTATTAAACAAATATTAATCCTCCTTTCTGCAGCAGTTTAATATCTTAAACTTGTCGAGCTTCATGGCAGCACGGACAGGGATTTTACCCACTTTTTCTTTTTGATCCCCTTTTTTTCGCCCACTCTCCTTTTTCAACTGACTGCCTCGGAGATTTCGAATACAGCTATTTATCTTAAATTAGATTTTCCAGGAGGAGTGAAAAAACGGCCGCGTGTCCTGGACTTTCGCTTATTTTAGCTGCTTCTGCCTTTCGAAGACAAATATTTGGACGCGCCGAAGGAATAATATTTAGTCGAGAAATGTAAACAGCTAGGTGTCAGGGAAGATAAAAGAACTGTCCAGGTCGAAATGCGATCCTAGAAACGCTTTCCATTTGCCGCTTGGAATCATTACGGGCATTATTTTCGGAAAGTGCATTTTGTGCTTTTTGTCTTCTGTGATTAGCTCTCTGGTTCAGCCCACCGTGAGATGCCTCCAATCTCATGCACCAATGACTTTTGACATGGAGAATGCGATGGCCCGACTATTACCAGGCCCAGGTTACAAATACTTTTAAAATGAAGAGGAATAAATTATTCGGGATTACTAAATATTTATTTTAGATGACCTGTCAGAGGACATAGGGAAAGGAAGTTAAATAGATTCAACAGATTTGATCTGGATTGGAGTAATAAGACTAGTGTTTGTTGAAGGTTGTTTAGGATGCTCTCCGATGCTGATACTTGGCCCGACTTGTCTGTTTCTGAATCTTTCGTCATAAAATCCCAACATCCAATCCGTTGCTGATACAGATTAATGGTATATGAGGTTCTTCATTGGTATTCTGCAATTATTGAGGAACCTAACTTTTCTCTGTCATAAGACTGCAATGGAAGATCAACGTGAGATGCCTCTAATTGAAGGTTGTTTAGGATGCTCTCCGATGCTGATACTTGGCCTGACTTGTCTGTTTCTGAATCTTTCGTCATAAAACCCCAACATCCAATCCGTTGCTGATACAGATTAATGGTATATGAGGTTCTTCATTGGTATTCTGCAATTATTGAGGAACCTAACTTTTCTCTGTCATAAGGCTGCAATGGAAGATCAACGTGAGATGCCTCTAATTGAAGGTTGTTTAGGATGCTCTCCGATGCTGATACTTGGCCTGACTTGTCTGTTTCTGAATCTTTCGTCATAAAACCCCAACATCCAATCCGTTGCTGATACAGATTAATGGTATATGAGGTTCTTCATTGGTATTCTGCAATTATTGAGGAACCTAACTTTTCTCTGCCATAAGGCTGCAATGGAAGATCAACGTGAGATGCCTCTAATTGAAGGATGTTTAGGATGCTCTCCGATGCTGATACTTGGCCCGACTTGTCTGTTTCTGAATCTTTCGTCATAAAACCCCAACATCCAATCCGTTGCTGATACAGATTAATGGTATATAAGGGTCTTCATTGGTATTCTGCAATTATTGAGAAACCTGTCATAAGGCTGCAATGGAAGATCAACGTGAGATGCCTCTAATCGCATGCACGAACGTTTTTGGAAGTATAGGACTGGAGGGCCGGAATATTAGTGACTAGGGATTGCAATTCGATCCGGTATCATTTGGCTACATACCGGATCCATCAACATCTATCAAATCCGGTCCTATTCCGATAAAACCGATTTTAAAAAAATTAAATAATCGATTATTCAGACCCAATTTTAAAATCGCAAAATCGTTTATAAAGCAATCGATTGTGAATTAATAGATTTTATATTTTTAAGTCATCAGTTTGGATAATTCTAATAATAAATTAAATGATCAATAATATTTTTTTAATGAGGAGGAATTAGAGCAGCAAATTATGCAAGAAAATGAAGACTATTGCTAAAAGACAAACTTTAGAAAAGAAACAGATTTTGAGAAAATACTGAAGAAAGAAATGACTCCATAATATATGAAATGGAGTCAAAGGAAAATATTTGTCTGTTATGTACGGCTACTTAATGAAGGTTAAACCAATTAGTGTCGAAACTGAGAGGACCTTCTCGGCTACTGGTTATATTTGCAGTTCATTGAGAAATAGGTTGAGTTACGACACAATTAATACCATTTATTTCTTTAGATCGTTCTTTTAAAGTGATTTTTATTACAATATAACTTCGATTCAAGCAATTAAGAAGAATTAAGAGTTCTCTTGTTTGTTATGTTGACCAAAAACTGCCACAGATTAGATTTTTATGTTAGTATGAGACAAGGTTAGGTACAATTTATATATCATTTGCTCAACGACATTAGAGACAGAGACTATTTAATTTTAGATAAATAGAAAAGTACTACGTATAAAACAAACTGATGTTTATTGGTGTGGAAACTAGTAAGTCTTATCATCATCAATTCGTTTAATACTTACTACTAGTAGAACAAGCAGTAGTTAGTATAATTAATTGTCGGTGATTGATTTCCTACCTATGGAAAAGTATTAATAAAGTTGATTTTCTAATGCTAAAATAAATGTTTTGTTCGTCAATTTGGAATAATATCCTTTTTACGTAATGTCACTTATTAACAAAGTACCAATTCGGCCGGATCCAACCGGATTAGTGTCAATCCGGGTGGAATCGGCCGGATTGAAAATCGGTCCGGATTACAATCCCTATTAGTGATCGAAGGAGCAGATTACGAAAACCAATATTTTAAAATAAATTGAATAAACTATTCTTAATTACTAAATATTCATTTTATCTGCCTGTCAAAGGACATAGAAATAAAATAAAATAAATTCAAGAGATTTGTTCTGAATTGGAATAATACGACTAATATCTGGATGTAGACATAATCTAATTCCATCTGTTGAATGTATTGCTGATTCAGTTTCTTAATGGCATATTAGGTCATTCATTGGTATTCTCTAATTATTGAAGAACTTTTATTATTACTCTGTCTAAAAGCTGCAATGGAAGACCACCGTGAGATACCTCTAATGTTTTTCGACAAAAAAAAAGGGATGGCCTGACTGTTACCAACCGATAGCGACCCCCACAAAAACAAATATAATCAAAAAATAAATTGGAATAAACTCTTTGTGATTAGGTTGGTTGGTTGTTTTCGGGTTTTATTGTGCAATGGCTATATTTGGCCAAAATGCGCCAATCACAAGACATACAATGAGGGATGAAAAAACCAAAAAACAGAATGTTAAGAGATAGCTAAAATGAAAGGGAAAAAATTTCACTCCATTGTGATTAAGATATTCTAACTATTTATTTATTCACTCTTTACATCAAATTAATCATCAAAATTAAATAAATTGCCGCACTAGTTTTTCAATTAGATTTAGAGAACAAAGATCAGAAGCGGAATGTAGAAACTAATTTCACCGGTAGAAACCTGACTGGCTTGATACTCCCCATGGAGTGATACAAGTCATTCATTGATACCTCATTGTAGTTGTTGGGAACCTTATTCTCTACTGTTAAAAAGCAGCAATGAGACCAGCGTGAATATACTCTAATCTCATGAATCAGCGACTCGTGTACTATCGATATGGAACAATACAGAACGCGGTGGCCTGTCTATTCCAGACAGATAGGGATAGGGTAGATTATGAAAATAAAAATACTTTTAACATAAGTTTTAATAAACTGTTCGTGATTACGACAGTATAACTTTTATTTATTTAATATGACCTTTAATCTGACGCGCGGAAAGCAATTCATCAGGTATTTATTCGAATTAGTCTTGATTTTGTCCGTGATTTGATGTTTTATTCTTTAACCATCATGTTGGTTATTTCGACAAGGTATCTTGTCACCAGCAAAATTGACCAATCTCGATAAACGAGATACAACGTCCATCGAGATCTCGTCATTAGAAGAAAACTGACCAGATCTTGATCTCGTCCTACTAAAAAATTGGTAAGATCTTGAAACGATATATTGTCCTTAGCAAAATTGGTCGGAGCTTGATATACACGATATCTCGTTGAAATCGATTGGACGGCTGAGTATCACCTTCAGTCTAGGAATTCTTCAAACGTCACCTGAAGCCATGTCTGAGAAATGCAGAGGCTGTTCGCACATTTTTAGACGCTTTTGGTTAGCGGTAATAAAAAATCGTTTGCTGCAAAAGAAATAATTGCAGTTGTACTATGTTTTTAAAAGTCAAAATTATCGTCTGCAACTTGAGAGGTTTGTTTTTATTCAAAATGGCGTTTTTAACGAAGCAGTGGTTCGAAGGCTATATTTATGCTCTTTCCTAAGAGAAATATTCATATTCCGTTATCCAAAAACGATGTGAGAGTCATGGTTTTGTGATATTTAAAGCGTCGATAGGTAATATCGTCAACTAGAAAGGAAAAAAACGTCAAATTGGAACCTCAAGTGAGGCAAGAATTCCAAACAAGTATCCAAGGAAGAAACGGACTTCTTCGGCTATTGCAAAGGTAAGTTGTTTAATGTTAAAAGAAAATTCCCCTAGTCAAAGGACAGTTGCAAAATCATTAAAATGCTCGGTGTCCACTGTAAACAAAATGATAAACGTTGTTTTAAATCTTAAGAAAGCGAAAAAACGCAATGTGCATCGTCTTTCTCCAAAGCATACCGCTGAACACTGGACGCGCTGCCGAATTCTATATGAGAAACACTTATCCAAAGAAAAATGGAAAAAAAATTGTCACAATAGATGAATCATGTGTGTATTTAAATGATAGCAGCAAAAGAAAAAGAGCCATTTATTATCATAAAAGGGGAGAAAAAATTTTAAGTTCATGGTTCACAGAATCGAAAGAAAGTTTTTCTAAGGGATTCATGATTGTTGCTGGTTTTTCATATAATGGCAAGTTAAAAATAAAGAGAGTAGAAAAAAATGTCAAGATTAACTCCACATACTATCAGGAACATATTTTATTGCCAATTTTTCTGAATGAAGTACCATCGCTTTACCCACAGTGCCATCAATCTGTGGAACTCCATCAAGACAAAGCTAGCAGTCACACATCAAAATCCACTGTAAATTTCATAAAAGAAATCGAACAAAAAACCGGTATCAAGGCCATACCCTTCACTGATATCCCTACTAAATCTCCCCATGTATCCCCTATGGATTTTTGTGCTTTCGGACTTTTAAAATCTGCATTATCCAAACGACAACCCTTACAGGGCTCTGGAAAGCTGTTCAGGAGGAATGGGATAGAATACCTCTTCTGACACTTCAAAAGGCATTATTATCCTGGAAATTACGGTGTCGAAAGATAGTTCAGAATAAGGGCTATCAAATAGAACATTTAAAACACAATAATTTTATGTAATTTAGTTTTGTGAATATATACATTGTCTAAAAAATGTGTGAACAGCCTCTGTATAAGGAATACGAACCTGTGTATAGCCTTGTTCTTTCCAAAACATTTTAAATCAGGCGCCACACATTCGCCTGAGAATTGTGATAAGAAATTTTTCAGCCTTCTCTCCCTTATCCTCCTCTCTAACGCTTCACTCAGACGACGGATAAGGGTCAGGTGATATTCTTGTCAACAGTTTTCCCCTCGAGAGCATACTTGTGATGAACTAAGCCCTGGTGGTCGATAAAACTATTAAGAGCTCCAAGTTGCTCAGTGATTGCCGTCTTCCTCTTGTACTCGTAGAAGGGGAGATTTACTTTACTATTTTATGCCTATTTATACTTAAAAATGCATCAATAGAACTTAGAAATTTTGTGTACGTAATTATTATTTAGTTCTATTAACTAACCAGTACAAGTTTTTACTTTTCCCTGGGTGTATTTCTCTTTTATGTGGGGATTGGTGAACGAAGGTGAGCAGAAAGCGGAGCCCCCTAGTTCTTTAAATAAATAAATTTTCAATTGTAACTTTTATATTTTTTTCAATACGAATTTGGCCTTCGCGATCGAGAGATCAACAATTCATTTCCTGCGTTCAAACAAGTCAAGCAAAGGGAAGCAAAACAAAACAAAAATTTTAATTGGGATTGTTAAGTTCTTTTTTGTAAAATCGAGATCGTTAAAGATAGATTGAAAATTTCAACAATTTTGTAATATGCGGAAAACTACATTTGCCTACCTTAAATTTGATTTTCTTTAAATAAATAATTTTTCAATTGTAACTTTTTTATTTTTGCAATACGAATATGGGTGCATTAGACAATGACGTCAAGACTTTTATGTCCTTTTGAATCGTTTTTGCGATTGTTTTTGGTAGGTATTTAATTAACGTCGCACCGGTACAACACAACGGGTTATTGCGATCGGTTTTGGAATTGCGTAGCAATCACCGGGGATTGGCGAGCGTTATTGTTTTTTCTTTTTTATGCTAATGAAATTTGGCACACAGGTAGTACTAATGTTTTGTAATTTTTTTTGTTAAGTCCGAATTTTCAAATTTAATCTAGAACATTTTAAAATGAATTTATTAGTTTATTTCTCCCTTAAACCAAAGTTTTCGACCTTTTTGGAATTTTCGCGGGCCACGCCGTGTTTACCACACACTGGCTAGTAATAAATAAAAACCAATTTCATACTTCCAAAATGCAACGAAATACACGAGTCCACACCTAGCTTACAAGCGAGGGTAATATGATTTCATTGTGTTATCAACAAACTCCGGAATTTTCTGCAAGAAAATACACTTTAAGTATTGGTTTGGTTGTTTTCAGTGTTAGCAAGTAAGAATAACCAAGAAACGTGCCACAAAAATTAACGGAGACTGATAATGAATTAACTTTGTTCTAAACTTTGCATTATACCTTTAAAGGTACTAGTATGTAACGCATTAATCGAAAATACTTATAAATAAAACCAATTTCGCACACACGTAATCGGTAGTACTAATAAATAAATCTATTTTCGCCGATCTAAAACACAAAAGAATAATGTATGAGTCACACTAAACATCCACAATCAAGAAGAATATAATTTCATGCTACTATAAACAGAATCTGGAATGTTATGCATTAAAATACACTTCAAATATCTGTTTTGGTCGTTTTTAGTGCTCGCAGACTTTAAAAGAAAAGTGCCGCAAAAATACGGAGACTGCGAATAAATTAACTTTGTTTCAAACTTTCCATTATACCGTTAGTAACAGCTATTGTAATATATTAATCAAATGTACTACTAAACAAAATCAATTTTACACACATTAATCAGCAGTACTAGTAGATAAAACCAATTTTACGTGCTTATTAATCAGCAGTACTAGTAGATCAAACCAATTTTACGTGCTTATTAATCAGCAGTACTAGTAGATAAAACCAATTTTACGTACTTATTAATCAGCAGTACTAATTATTAAAACCAATTTTGCATACTTATTAAATGGCAGTACTACTTAAGAAAACCAATTTTGCACACTTATTAGTTGGTAGTATTAATTAATAAAACCAATTTTGCCCACACATTTATCGGTAGTACTTTTAAATAAAGCCAATTTAGAGTTTCGAAACGCAACCATACAAACATACAAACCAGGGAAATATACTTTCATGGCATTATAAACAGCATTTGGAATATTGTGCAACAAAATACACTCTAAATATCGGTTTGAGGCGTTTTCAATGCTCACAAATATTAAAAGAAAAGTGCCACAGAAATATGGAGACTGCGAATAAATAAACGAGTAAAACTGCGATTTATTCTAAATAAATACATCAACGTCAAATGTTGAGCGTTTGTTCATTTTCCTTTTTAAAAAGGGAGGGAGGATAGAAAAAAGGTATTTACCTCCCGTTTCGGATGGGGAAAAAATGGACTCATATATGTTCAGGCGACTTGAAAATCCAGCGATTTGCTTGAAGCCTCCCAAACTGCAGCAGGAGTTCCTGTCCACGGTTCGGTTCAAAGGATCTGTGTGTATGTGTGTTACGTAAGGGAAAATATTATGATTACTCTTCTGGTACGTCAGGAAAGAGGAGGCAAGCCGCCGCTGTCAAACACGACGGCAAAGCAACATTTTTTTGGTTTAAAAATGTTTACGAAGAAGGGATAAAATGATGTCGGATGGCGAAGAGGTAAAAAACGTGTTTCAGAAAAGTGGCGGGGAAGCCATATTTTGCAAAGGAGAAATTCCGGCCTTCTGGCACGTAGAAGTTTCTCTTTTTGCATGCCAGGAATTTGCAATGCTTTTTAAATTGATTTGCTGCAGAAAGCTCAGAAATGCTCTCTAATAAGAATTTCTTAAGGCGGAGCCTCGGATATAAAATAGCGCGGAATTACTCTGCGTTACCGTAAGAACTTTTCTTTTTAGAATATTTTTTCCCCGAAAAAAGTGTGCCGAGTAGGAGACCCCTTTTTTCATTGAAAAGGCTCCAGGAACATTTTTTTCTCTCCTCGAGAGTTTTAAAGTAAGCTTATCCACCGTTAAATTGTTCGTCTCTTTTATATTTGTACTTCAAAACTAGATGAACGAATATTTTTTGGTAGTTCCATTGAAAGAGCGTCGTGAAAAACTTTGCCCAATTCCTATTCAGGAAATTTGAGTACGCCTAGTTTCAAAACTTTAATTGACTTCGCTTGGTTCGCGTTTTGCATATACTCTAACACTGAACACTGAAGGATAAAAGAAACTCTTCGGGTAAAGAAGGCAGCAATGCAACTCCCACCAATATTAAAAATATCTTCTTTATTCCCTGTCTAATCAATTTTTTTGTTGCATGTAGGTTTATTTCCAGCTGTTATATACATTACATCACAATTTTGCTGAATTTTAGAATTCTACATAATTTTTGAAGATGAGAGTAACGCACAAGCCTATAGTGATTACAATTGGTTACTAATAGAGGTCCATGTTTCTTCATTAAAAATATGATGTTTTTTACTATTGTGATTTCAATTTTAAGTGATAATTTAGCTAATAATTTATCACTATTACATTAACGGACAATTTTTTATCACTTGCAAATTCTTAATCTAATCTCTTAAAATAATACAAATAGTTTGAATTTTAACCTTCCAAGTAATTTCGACTAGATATCTCTTCCATCAAGATACTGTCTATTTTTCGATGATGACAAGATCAAAATATGTTCAGTTTTCCCTAATGACGGGATACCTTGTCGAGAAACCACCAGGAGGGTATAATCAACATAATTTATGTGAAACTAAGATTTGAAGACCTGACAAGAGTACAAGCGTATTAGGTCATGTGAAATTGTTTCCGAGTACCAAGAAAAAAAAGATCCAGGTTTACAGTAGAAAGAGCCTTTATTTTACATATTCAGTGAAATTAACAGTGGAAAGTAACTTGCGGAGTATTATAAAAATATTAATTATAATTTATTTATGTATTTAATTGTTGTTTCTATATGGAACATATTAAATTGCAGAGAACAAACAACATGATTCTTAAATTGCAAAACAAAGACAAACAAGAATACATTTAGAAAATAGATGAAACAAACCAATCAATTGAGGCAGATTACTTATTGAGGAAATCAGTGAAATATATGTCAACCCATTGTACAGTTCAAAAAAACTATTTGTAGCCAAATTGTTACATACATCCTTTTTTAAAGGTTCAAGAAAGAGACTAATCGACTTTCTGGTGATATACCTAGGGGTTTAATCAACGCAAACTGTTAATCTAAAAGAACTGCACACATTCCATACATACAGGATAAAAACTGAACTGATATGAATGCACTCTAAAACAACTGCATATATAGGAATGTTTACGTGTGGATCCAATTTACACGACTATCCGTAACCTCCTCGGTGCTTGGAAACGCGTCTGCCCGATTAAATACATAATATGCAGGGCTGGCACACGTTAAGCTCAACGCCACCAAACCATTAATCCAACCCGTTAATAGCGTCCCACCTACGCATATACCAGACTCAAACCACAAAGCGCACTCAAACCACAAGCACAAAGCCAGCGATAAAATAATAAGGACTATCATCTCTGCGATGGAAGAAAAACGTGGCATCTACTTAGAATAAAATGGGACTGTAAGTATATGCGTGGTAAAGTGGGAACAGAAAAAAGAGCCGAGGACGCTAAAAACCGCTTAAAGCAGATCGAAATCTCGCTGACGAATGAATGCTTAAACATATGGATTCCGCGGTCTTGTGTGATGCAAAGCGACAGCGAGCAGCCCTTTGTAATTGAAATGAGCTTTGCTGAAGTGTCAAAAGAATGCGAACTGTTAGTTTTGTTTTTGCTTCGCAACGAACAGGAGGCTTTAAACGCGCTTGCGTGAAGCAGGTGGTTGCCCTCGTTCATATCTTTCTATCATGTTGCCCCAAAGAAGACGCGTTTTGGGTTCTGTATTTCGACAATTAAGCCACTCGGGATCAATGGGTATGGCCACTGTGCTAGTGCAGGTGCATTCAGATCCTATCAGGTGCATTCTTCCCTGGATGTATTTCTCTTTTATATGTCAGTAAAGCTTTCATTGTGTGTTTCTATTACATATATAGGGTTGCGATTTTGAATCATACCAAACACCGTCGTGTACAAAGGAGGTTTGCGAACGTTATATCTGTCGTGGATTCAAATGTCCTCACGTTGGCGTGGGGTGGAAGTTATGAGAGTGGGGTGCCAGTTCAGATGACCATACAATCCGAAATAAACAAATCAAATTTTCCTTAGATTATAAACAAACCTTTGGAATAATTATATTTCTCCTTTCCTTATGATATAATTCTTTGGAATTATTATATTGCTCTTTTCCATGGAATTGAAACATTTGAAAACATGCAGTTGGTCATTTCCTTAGAACAGAATCATTTTGAATTATTATATTGCTCCTTTCTTTGGTAGGTAGTTGAATCGTTATTTGGAGCACCACAGAGGTATATTGCAACTGTCCTAAACCAATCTCGAAGGGAAAGGCCCGAGGGCAAGACCTAGTAACTATGAACCACGTTCAGATGGAGTCTATTTTCTTTGGAAAGATTTCGTTGGTCATTTTCTTAGAGTATAATCTTAAATTAAGATTATGTTGCTCCTTTTTTGAAAACAGAATAATTTGAAAAGGTTAATTTAAATGTCCTTAGAATATAATTCTTTGGAAATTCCATTAGCTAGAAAGATCAAAGCTGGTTTAGCAGTAATAGAGAATACAGCAGGTTGTATGGTGGAATTATGCGTGTGAACATCACAGAAGATTAAATTTAGAAATGTCCTATCTATCCTGTGTTATAATATTATCTAATTCGGAGCAAGATTTTGGTGTCTTGTACTAAGGGTCAAATTCACTTTCCTTCGATGCTGTTTGTCAAATTTATCTACCTAATTTATATAAATCACCTGATCCGTTGATTGAGGAAATCAGAAACGATTAAATTGCCCTTCTAATATACTTTTACTAATTATGACAACTGTGAAAAACTTCTTTTTGATTACCTATTCTTTCCCTTGAGGATTGATCTCGGATCGTCACCAATAGCCATTGGACGTTACCTAAAATACACTACCCTATAATAATGGTCTGGACGTCAGCGGATTTCATAAAATCCGACTGCTTGTTTGGAGGTGTTTTTCGTGGTGTGGCCTGGGACCTTCGCATGTTGTTCCTGGTCAATTGAACGCCGACGCCAACATGAACATTTTGGACAATCAGGTTCTTCCTACGATCTGGCAATTTTATGGAATGGGCGAATGTTACTTTCAGGACGACAACGTTCCATGTCATGTTGCAGCCTCTGTCAAGCAGTGGTATCAAGATATAGATGTAAAACATCTTACCTGTCCTGCTCAGAGTCCCGACCTAAACCCCACAGAACATTCGTGGGGCGAGTTAGAACGACGCTTACGGATCAGGGAAGCACGTCCGAAATCTACAGCTGAGCTGGCAACATTCTTACAGAAGAAATGGACGCAAATATCCATAGTTGTGTATCACAACCTTGTTGAAAGTATGCCCAGAAGGGTTGCTAGTGTAATTGTAGCATGTGGTGGACCCTCCCCCCTATTAAAGCATGTATAATTTCCCTTATACCATCACATCTTGCTGTCCGGTCCATTATTGTAGTGTAGTGTACATCAATTACCTATTCACTGAATAATTCAACTTTTACTTGCATAAAAAATAGGAAACTAATAGAATTATAATGATAAAAAAATTTATATGTCAAACCAAAAATATTACTGTTTGTTAAATTTGTAAAAAGGATGGACATAATCAGCACTACCTTTCTAATGTACGACGTTTGGTAAGTGGGTTGTCAGTTCAGGTGTTCACTTCGTCATCTGGCAGCGTTTTAAAATTACGAGACGTTGTCTTTGGATCTTTCCCTTAGGGATTGATCATCCCAGACAGTCGTCAATAGCACGTAGTGTTTGCTCCAGTGTGACGTTAATTAGTTATTTACCTAATTAATTATCTTCTAGAGCCGCGGTAGCTCAGTCAGTAGAGCGTCGGGCTCGCATCGGAAGGGTTGTGGGTTCTGTCCTCAGCGGAGCCTGCAATTCTGATGGTTGCGAGATCGGCACTTAGACCTGGCTAAAGACCGTCGTGTTCGCCTATGGTGGCTGGGGCACGTTAAATAGGTCGTGGTCACAAAGTCCCCCGTGTTCCCATACCAAATCAATACCTCTGGGGGTACCTGATCAGGGGGTTATCGGCCCCCTCTGATTGGGATCTAGATTACGATATGTGTGAGAGAATGGATGTGTGAAAGGGACCTTCCTGTAAAACGGATGTGTCATGTATGAAGAAGTCCAACCCTCCGGGCAATGGCACCCCCAATTGGCCATATATGGCCCGCACGACAACAACAACAATTATCTTCTAATATGCTTTTTTTTAATTACGAGAGTTGCGATTATTAATTTTCAATACCTATTCGTGAATAGCTCGACGTTATTAAAGGTAAGTAATTAAAGTCACACTGGACCAACATAACGGGTTAATGGCAACGATACGGGATCAATCTAGAAGGGAAAGATCCAAGAATAACGCCTTGAAACTATGATCCACGGTCAGAGGACGAAAACACCTGAGTTGGCACCCCACATTCCAAACTTCCACACCACGCCAAAGTGAGGACATTTGAGGTCGCGATAGATTTAACATGCACCAGTTCCCATGTACACGACGGGTTTTGGCTGAACCTAGTCTCGAACTCGCAAAAGCGTTATTAAAATATAAATATTTCTCATAAAAGACAAAAATTACATGAATCGCTTTCTTGAAACTTCACACTAAATGTATTTGTTAAATGCTTGAATAGGCTTCCTAAAGGTGCGCATACATTTACCGCTCGTGAACCATTCGTTAAAATTATTTTCACCACGAACGTCTAGCGATCCATGGGAAAGGAAGGACAACCGCGAACCACCAAGGTCACGCCTCGTCAGCCTCTGGTAATGATGGTGCCTAGAGGTTCGCGAGCAGAAAGAAAAACTCAAGACGCCGTCCAAATCCGAATCAAGAATCCCTTTGTGTTCGTCGAAAACCGACAGGAAACGGGAGACACGAGCAGTTGACGAAACGCTCGTGAACCGCCCAAAACCCCAAACAAATCATGAGATACAGAGGCCCGCGAAACTGTTCGGCCCGTAGATGTACACTCGTCTTAACTTATCGCACGAGTTTAAAAAGTTTGTATCAAATAAATACCCTTTGTCGGTTAAATCCCAAACACTGTATCGAACTCATAATTAACTAGTTACGCTTCTTTGAATAATGTAGATACCAGACATGTTTTGAACAACTGAAACACCAAGCAAAACACGGCGGATTCGGATGGTTTCGCCAGGTGAAACTGATACAAGTTTTGAGTTAGAACTCGAAGAAAAGATAAATAGTCGCTGTTGAATACGAATGTTGATTCTTAGTTCCACCCATTACGATTTGTAAGACGAAACGTTCGGAACTTCCTGCAATTAACAGTGCGATCAACACAACCGTGAACAGAAAACAAACCTTGTCATGTGAAACACTATACAAGAAACCTACTAGACAAAATAAACGTACCACTTTAATATACAAACTCCGCTTCTAAGTAATTGAATGAATGACCGACGCCAACTTGAATCTTTCCAGAGTAGGAGAGAAAAAGGGTAGAAACTTCAAGAAACTACGTAATCCAAAACGCATATGATGATCAATAATCAATTTCAATTTTAGTAATAGTAATGAAATATACTCGAGGGCTACATATTGACAGATCTTTGTCCACGAAGACATCTGCTTTCGCATTGCGACATGGATAAATTTAATTTTCTGTAATGGATATTCCTTTACCTTTTTATGCGTTTTCCACGTTTCTTTAGATCTTTATGCTGCGCATAAGTTATGCTCTCGGCGATTTGAGAAATTCTGCACTCTACTTCATCTCGGAAAGTGACTGTCTGCTGTGTTGGTAAAGAATTGAATTCTACTTCCATCTAATACATTTTGAAATATGAATTATAGATTCCCGGTAAAAAGCGATGTGCTGTCGTCAATCGATTATTTCTAACTTAAAGATTGTGTAAATGAATGCATTCAACTTGGGCAATAAATGTATTAAAGGGAGTTTGTTCATGAGTATAATAAGAGTTAAAAGTATTAATCCTCAAAGTGGTTTTGACGAGACATCTTGTCCATCAAGATGGGACCAATTTCACCCAAGACGAGACATCTTGTCATCAAGATTGGGTTTACGGATTTTTTTTTACGGCACCAAGATCTGGTCAATTTCCTTCAAATGACGAGTTATCGCATCCCTCCAGATGTGGTCAGTTTTGCTAATACGCGATACCTCGTTGCGACAACTCTTAGCTCACTTACCCAATTACTAGGGCAACTTTTTGCAACAAATGCAACTTTTATTCACACTTTCTACGCTGCATGTAAAGTACTAAAACCAAAATTCCTCCTTTATGAGGTGTATTGCAAGCGAGTTATAACCGCAACATAAATGCAACTTTCTGCATAAATGCAAATTTTAGGCATAAATGCAACCACCTGCAACTTTTTAAAATTTGGCCTAAAATAAATTAATATCAAATTACTATTTCATATTTTATCCTCTGAACCAACCCTTTGATCAAGTTTGTCTGATCTTGCGAATGCCGAAGTATGGCGGATCCAACAAGAAGTTCGCGGAAAGAAGGTGTTTGTCCACAGATGAAAGTGAAATAAATGTCAAGAAGTACTTTTAACACATTGGTAGGCACTCTTGATAATCCTTGCGTAATCGACTGCAGAGTTTGCGAGGTGATGAGTGTCGATCATCAATATGTTGTTCGCCTGTTAGATGACGTTTTAAAATCTCTGAATGTTGAGCGAAAGTATTTTGCGCTTCTGCTATCCGATACAGCACATTATATGACTGCCGCTGGTGCAGGTTTTCAATGTTATAGAAATTACTGGCCAAGGAATGTTAGAATGGAAATTACTGGCCATTCAATGTTCTTCTGTATTTCATATGTATTACAGAGGCTGTTCACACATTTTTTAGACAATGTATATTGTATTCACAAAACTAAATTACATAAAATTCTTGTGTTTTAAATGTTCTATTTGATAGCCCTTATTCTGAACTATCTTTCGACACCGTAATTTGCAGGATAATAATGCCTTTTGAAGTGTCAGAAGAGGTATTGTATCCCATTCCTCCTGAACAGCTTTCCAGAGTCCTGTAAGGGTTGTGGGACGACGTTTGGATAATGCAGATTTTAAAAGTCCGAAAGCACAAAAATCCATCGGGAGATTTAGTAGGGATATCCGTGAAGGATATGGCCTTGATACTGTTTTTTTGTTCCATTTCTTTTATGAAATTTGCAGTGGATTTTGATGTGTGACCGCTAAATTTTTCTTGATGGAGTTCCACAGATTGATGACAATGTGGGTAAAGCGATGATACTTCATTCAGAAAAATTGGCGTTAAAATATATTCCTGATAGTAATTGGAGTTAATCTTGACATTTTTTTCCATTTTTTTAATTTTAAACTTGCCACTCTATGAAAAATCAGCAACAATCATTAATCCCTTAAAAAAACTTTCTTTCGATTCTGTGAACCATGTACTTAAATTTTTTGTCCCACTTGAGACTCCAATTTGACGTTTTTTTCCTTTGTTGTTGACAAAATTACCTATCGGCGCTTTAGATATCACAAAACCATGACTCTCACATCGTTTTTGGATAACGGAATATGAATATTTCTCTTAGGAAAGAGAACAAATATAGCCTTCGAACCACTGCTTCGTTAAAAACGCCATTTTGAATAAAAACAAACCTCTCAAGTCGCAGGCGATAATTTTGACTTTTAAAAACATAGTACAACTGCAATTATTTCTTTTGCAGCAAACGATTTGTTATTACCGCTAACTAAAATCGTCTAAAAAATGTGCGAACAGCCTCTGAAAAACACTGTTGTACACGAATAAAAGTGTCAATATATTTTGAATTTTTTACGAATAATTTATTTTAGTATTTAGTGTATCAAAAATAAATGCAACTTTATTTCCATAAATGTAACTTTAGGGAATGATAAATGCAGCTTTTCCCATTTTTACTGCAACAAAAAAGTTGCCCTACTAATTACTATAGACTCAGTTTGCCCGCTATGATAAATGTGAGCTATAGGCTGCGCAGTTTGGATTCCTATAAATCTCCTATCCTGTATTTCTATCTTCTGTATCAGTAAAACCTTCCTTGTGTGCATTCCTATAGCTTGACGTTGTGTTTTGTGTCTGGTGCAGTTTGTCCAAATATAGTCCTTGCGCTAATAAAACCCAAAACAACATAATATTCGTGTACGTTTTCCGTGTATATACTGAAGATATAGGCTTGAAAAATGATATTGTATATTCAATAGATATTTGCTTATATACACTACAGTGAAGATTTAGATTATATTATTCACATAACATTTAAAAAACATTTGTAAGAAAATTTTTATTATTTAAACGTTGTAAAAACACGAGGGCGTATCAATACGTAACCCACATAATGTAAAAAATAATAATAATAAAAGCAGTTAGTGACAATATGAAACAGAAATGATAGTATTCCCCATTTATTACTTTTCCACATAATTTCCATGCATGTTGAGGCATTTTCCCCAACGATGGATCAGTTTGAAAATCCCGGTCTCATAGAACTCCGTCGGCTACGAGAAGAGCCACCTTCGCACGGCCCGTTTGAGTGCCGTCGTCAGAGTCAAAGTTCTTACCGTCAAGGAACTTCTTTATGGGATCAGAAGATGGGTCCAAACAGATCAAAATCGGAGGGTGCTAGGTCCAGACTGTATGGACGATGCTCCAAAACTTCCCAACCGAAACCCTGCACTTTTTGCACGAACTAGGCGAGACACATGCGGACGAGCGATGGCGTGCAGCAGTAGAATGTGTTGATTTGTCGCACTGCGCTTTGGACCCATAAAGAAGTTCCTTGACGGTAAGAAGTTTGACTCTGACGACTGCACTCAAACGGGCCGTGTGAAGGTGGCTCTTCTCGCAGCCGACGGAGTTCTATGAGACTGGGATTTTCAAACTGATCGATCGTTGGGGAAAATGCCTCAACATGCATGGAAATTATGTGGAAAAGTAATAAATGGGCAATACTTTCATTTATATTTCCTATTGTCATTAATTGCTTTTATTATTATTTTTTTTTACATTATGTGCGTTACTTATTGATACTCCCTCGTAATTAATTTGATATGCCTAGTGAGCTCCATCAATATAATCTATAATTCTTGTTGAACATCCATTGAAAAGGTTAAACAAATTTTTAAGTTGTTTTGAGGGTATATATGGTTCAACGGCCATATTTACAAGTCAGAGCACTTCAGTTTAGATAGTTGATAAACGTCGCATTGGAGCAGCGCAACGAGCTATTGGCGATGGTCCAAAGGGTCCCGAAGGGAAAGATTGAGTCCAACACCTCGTACTTCTGAACTACTGTCAGACGTCGGGTCTACACCTGAGCTGGTACCCCACACTCCAAACTTCCACACCTCCCCAATATGTGGACATTTGAGGCCATGACAGATTTAGCGAGCATCATACCACGTGTACAATCAAAGACAACTTCAAATGAAGACATTTGTTTGGAAAGAGATACAATAGGAGATAGAAAATTATAAATTTGGGTTATTTTAATTGAGTTTATTATTAATATAATGTATATTTTTAAAACTTCTCATTTTAAATGAACATTAGTTATTATTTTTTTAAGAGATTACAAAATAGACTTCGTATCTCTTCAATATCCAAATTGTTCTTCAAGTTTGCTTTTAAAAATTTTGAGTCCCCAACTTCCGTCAACAAATTTATATTTATATGCAATATACATTACCCTACGATAATGAACCGGACAGTCAGATGTGATGGTATAAGGGAAATAATACATGCTTTAATGGGGGTATGGTCCCTCACGTGCTGCAATTACACTGTCTACCCTTCTGGGCATACTTTCAACAAGGTTTGATACACAGCTATGGGTATTTGTGTCCATTCCTGCTGCAAGAATGTCGCCAGCTCAGCTGTAGATTTCGGATGTGGTTCCCTGGTCGTCTCCCACAAATGTTCTGTGGAGTTAAGGTCGAGACTTTGAGCAGGTCAGGGAAGACGTTTTATATCCATATATTGATACCACTGCTTGACAGAGGCTGCAACGTGACATGGAGCGTTGTCATCCTGGAAGTAACATTCATCCATTCCATAAAATTGGCAGAGCGTATGAAGAACCTGATTGTCCAAAATGTCCATGTAGTCGTCGGCGTTCAATTGACCAGGAAAAACATGCAAAGGTCCCAGGCCATACCACGAAAAACACCTCCAAACAAATAGTCGGATTTTATGCTAATCCGCTGGTGTCCGGTCCATTATTGTAGGGTAGTGTATGTAATGTCTTCATTATACATTTTCTATCAAACTTAAAATCGTTAATTGACTACTTTAATTTCAGCGTTCATGAAATGCAAACAATATCTTGAAAGCATGAGAGTATCAGGTATTTTAATAAACGTCGCACTGGAGCAACGAAACGGGTTATTGGTTACGGTCCGGAATCAAACTTGAAACCTGTGACGATCCGAGGGCGACACAGCGTAACTTTGAACCCCGGTCAGATTAGGAGGTCACATCTGAGTTGGTATTCCACTCTCCAAACTTCCAGACCATACTAACGTAAGGACATTTGACGCCACGACAGATTTAACGTGTCCCAGCCCACCTTTGTACACGTTTTTTTAGGATTCTAACTCGCAACCCTTCGGTTTCTAATCAGTAACTCTTCCAACTGAGTTACCTGTATTGTACGGTACCTATAGGCTACTATGGGTTACTGTGGCCCTATAATGGTATGAAATTTAAGTACAACTATGATATCTCTTCCTTTAAGGAACCGATGTTATTTCACTTAAAGCCCCAATACTGTTTAACAATTTCCTTAATTCATATTGAAATGAAGTGACGGGATAATGTTTTGTAAAAGGTTATTAAAATGTAATGAAGTTTCTAAACAGTGAATATTCCAACTTCCCTTAAAGCTCCAATACTGTTTAACAATTTCCTTAATTCATATTGAAATTGAAGTGACGGGATAATGTTTTGTAAAAGGTTATTAAAATGTAATGAAGTTTCTAAACAGTGAATATTCCAACTTAAGTGATGATTCTAAAAGGTATAAACTGTGTCTCGTTTTGAATCATCTAACAAATATTTTTTAGCCAAACACAAATATGAATAATATTTCGGCATTACAATGTATTAGAAACATTTATTGTCAGACTAAATTTAAGTGGCTTTACTGTTTCTGTGAGGATACGTGTATCCTGTACGTATCTGAAAGTGACGTCAGTTCACTTGTTTTTGAATACGTTTTCTGCACTTCATTTGTAAGAATTCCAAACAAGGAATTCCGAACTGATGTAGGATAGCTAATTGGTGAGCACTAATTAGATAGAAAGTCAAACGTCGTCGAAATGGCAATAAACTAGATTTTAAGGTAACCCCGATAGGTATCTTGCGAGAGTAGTTGAGAAATTGTAAAATCTCAGTTTTCCGTTTGTTTACTTTGAAAATTCCACTCTTGCCATTAAATAAACATGAGAACCCTTAATAACAATAGAAATAATAGTAATTATAAGGAACTGAAGTCAGTAATACGAATTTTAATGAAAGAATTATTCTTTACCAATAATTGGATCATCGGAACAAAATAAATGGTACGTGTAACTTGATAAACATGAGATTCTATTCACTAATTAAAATTCATATTCCCTTCCCTTCTTTATTCATAACGCATCCTTTAATTATTTAATTCTCAATCCTGGGTTATTTTTAGTTCATTTTCCGACGTTTCTGTAAGGTGGGTAGATTACAATAATTCTTTACTTCTCGAATTAATTTTATTAAGTTCAGTTTACAACTATGAGTGGCATTATAATATGAATTGTTGAGCTTATCATAATTTCCAGTTTAAAAATTTTCTATATTACTCACATTGTTCTTGAGACGCATTATCCACTGCATTATTCTTTAAAGCAGCTTTTCAAATAAAGGTTTAGTTCTCTTCAAATCGGCAGATACATTCCTTTGTATATCATACAATATGTAATGCTTCTAATTATAAAGACAAACAAAGAAAACTACTCCTTTTGTAAAATCCCTACAAAATTTTCATGCTCATATATTTGATTTCACAAAGCGAATACGTTTCAAGATGGTAAATCTTTCCCTATGAATTCAACTCTATTTTACTAAGTGAGATTACTAAGTAAGCCTGCCGATTATTAATGAACACATAGTAATTCTTCCATTGAAAACACACCCTTTTATAAAATTTATTTTATTTGTATGTTTTAAAATGCACTGCTTCAAAGTATAATTATAAAGAAAGAAAACTTACTCTTTTGTAAGATTCTTACAAAATCTTCATATTCATGTATTGGATATCAAAAAGCGATATTTCAATTTGGTAAATCTTTTCTTATGAATTCAACACTATTTTTGTTGGATTCAGTTAAAGCAGCGCCACCTATCTGTGTTAACATTTATTGAACGAGATTAAGATTTTATAGAATGGCAACGATTTGAATAATCAGTCGTTTTAGTTTCAGTTCCGTATATTGTAGCTTCAGACATGTTTTCGTGTTCCGTCCTTGTGTAAAGTGTTAATAAATGTAGAAAATCCATTGGTTTACAGTTTGATTTGTTTATGAGGAAAAAAAAATACATGAAGCGTAATATTCAGTTCCTTTAGAACTTTTGTCTTATGATATTTTACTCAAGATTGATCGTCCTTAACAATTTTACTACATTTTCTTCCAATTATGGATGAACACAAATTAACTGTTTCATTGAAAACATCCCCGAAAATAAAATTTCTTTCATTTGATATTTAAAAACTACTATTTTTGTAAGATCCCTACAAAATTTTATATTCACATTTGGATATCACAAAGCGATGACGTTTCAAGACTAAATCGTTTCATATAAATTCGAAGCTATTTTACTGGGTTGAGATAAGCTTGCCGGGATTATCGATGAACAAAAATTAACCGTTTCATTAAAAACCCTCTCTTTTACAGAAATTTCTTTTACTTCAGATGATGTCGTTTAATCGTAGTAATAAAAAGGAAATTCAACACCACCTGTTCTCTCTGAAGTTCCATTGAATGCACATAACAAATTAAACAATCAATCGAAAAAAATGAAACGGATGTTATTTATTATTCTTCTTCCTTAAGCAGCTTTTCAAATTAAAAAAGAAGTTTCAGTCATTTTTTATTCCTTCTGTTTGAAAGAAACAATAAACATCCAAGCTCGCAGATGAAAGAAAACAGAGACATGTAAGAATTATAGTTACTTTATTCAAGGTAATCTCGCAAAAACTATTGACGTCTCGAAGATGAAAAAAAAAACCTGAATACTTCGTTTATTAAAGGAAATCCTAGATTTAGTGCTATACACCACAACAAAAAATTTTAAGTTTTCTAAAAATAACTCTAGGGGAAAAAGTTTAGACTACGCTTCATTGCGGACGAGTGTTAAGAAAAAATATTATTTCTTCTTTTCCTCCGTTTCTTACATTTAACCTGCAAGAAACTGGGGGAAAAAATGAAATCTCAGCTTTGAATGTCTGCTTGTTCGAGCTAAAGGAAAAGCAGGAGGAGAACTCTTGTATATAAAACCCCTGTTGACACTTAAGTGTAATCCTCTAATCTTTTTTACTGCTTTGAACCGTTGCATACTTATGGCTGCTTTAGTCCATTTTGGAGGATGATTTGAAAATAACAAACTACTTATGGGGTGCAATGCTTCCCCCAAATCCAATTAATTGTTTTTAACCTTTCTGGACAATTTATAATGTCCTTAACAAAATTGACCAGATCTTGTCCCCGTCATCATGGAAAAATTGCAAAGTCGAGAGATCTCGTCGTTGAGAAAATTCGTTGAGAAACGAGACATTTCGTCAAAACCATTTAGAGGATTAAGGAATTGATATTTGTTCGCTTTAAATGCATCTTTGACCTCTCTTTCAACTGGGTGTGCCAATAATTTGTGGTAAGTGTGTGAGGTGTAACGTTTACCTACCTTCGTGTTGCACAAAGTGATTCATAAATCCAAAATTGTATAGCAATAATGAATAATGTTCAATTGGCAAGACATTAGAAAATGTTATTGAAGAGAGCCTAGTAAAGTGCTAGAAGTGTGGATTTAATATCGAAATTGGCCCTTATTTGCAATGGAATAGTGATAATTACCGCTGAGACTAATATTCAACTATTCAAATGAGAGGATGAAAAGGGATGTGAGAAAGAGAAAATGAAAGGTGAAAATGCACTGTTCCCTTGCAATCCAACACCGACCAAGACTTGAGTAGCAGAAATGAAATTCATTTGAGCGATGGGCATGGTATACAATGTATGGATGATTGAAATTGCATGAATGGATTTCACATCGAAATCAGGCCTTATTTGGCGATGTGAAAGCGAGAATTAGCGATGAGACTATAATATTTAAATGAGAGGATTGGAACGGGATGTGAGAAAGACAAAATAAAAGGCAAAAATACTCTGTTCAATGAAAATGCAACAGACTAAGACAGCAGGCGCAGTAGTGAAACTGGTTTGAGAGATGGCATATGGTAAATTTTTATGAATGTTTGACATTACAGGACCGTAGGCTAAATGCAACCAACAAGCTAAAAGCAGTAACTCCTATGTCCACCTTCAGGAGTAATAACTGCACACACTGGCAAATGAATTAGAAACTTGGGATCAATATTTTATTCAACCACCTTTTGCACGGATAACATAATGTATGCGTATAGGAATAGATTCCACCAGGTTATGAAGTGCATATAAGTTCAGAGAATTCCGCGCAGTCTGTATACACAGACCTTAAGATCCTATAAAGTGGATGGCAGAGGAGATTGCTGCCGTATGGGCCTTTCGAACATGTCCCAAACGTTTTCTATAGGATTAAGATCTGGGCTTTGCGGGGGCTAGGGAAGATTTTGGAAGTAAGATTTATGTTCCGTGAACCACTTTCTATGCACGCATGTTGTATAGTTGCTTATCGTCCGTTATAGACCTTCAGAGTAAAAATTTAACATTGCAGGGAGCACTTGATGTGTCAGGATGTTCAAGTATTGCGTAGCTGGCTATCAACCTTATAGAAACACCAGGGTACCAGTTGTGAGCCATCTTTCTTTATCTATTTGACCAGCAATCTTTTTTTATTGTCTGAGGCACATTTCAAACTGTATTCGACGTACATCATATTCGTATACATAGCGGATACTAATAATTTTCCTTTGCTATGATGCATTACCGGTCTGTCAAATCTCCGGCCAACCAATTACTCTTTCTTAGCGTTGCATATTTAAATGAACAGCAGTGTATAATACTAGAGGACTCAAGCTGAATAAAAAAGAAAAAGTGTTATGCATTATACGATGAGAAATGTCACGGTGACAAAATTACAAATGAAATTCTTTCGAATTTTTTTGGATAGAAATTGTCTAAAATTTTTTCCGTTATAAATTAATTCTTGATTAAAGTGAACTTAACACCGGAATTTTAGAGCCATTAGTTCTCAAACGCAGTTAAGCAATATAAGAGGTTGAGAACTATAAATAGTATTAAACGAATCTCCCTAAAAGAATACCTCATTACAAATTCTTTCGGAAATATCCTTAAAAGCTTTCGACAAACTAATTAATGGTATTTATACCGAAACAACTTTTTAATATATAAGAACATTGCATATTGGAATTACATTAGAGTCATTAGAGAATAGGAATTTATATAAAATCTAAAGGGTTCATGGAAAACATGAATATTAATCAGAATAGTAAGTTAAGAGTGTTTAATTAAGTTTGAGAGAGAAAAACTTTCATCAGTTGAAAATTCTTTTAAATGTTTTGATAGACGCTTAAAATTAACCATGGTCTTGATAAAAATTTACATGATATCGAAACAAGTCATGTTAGGCTATAGGCATATCTGAGGGAATTTGTAAAGTATTAGAAACTACTGCTTTGATCAGGATGCTAAAAGTTTTTTAAAGAAATTCTTAGAATGTCAGTTTTTTATTAGCTGTTGTAATTTACAGATACATTTCACACACACAGGTAATGATAATGGTAATTTTTAATTAACGTCGTACTAGAGCAACACAACGAGCTATTGACGACGAGCCCTAATTCCCTAAGGAAAAGATCCGAGGACAACACCTCGTAATTTTGACGAAGTTATTGCCTATGGTCCGGGATCTATCCAGAAGGGGAAGGAAAAGAAATGATCTTATGATCTACTAACTTTTTTATAATTACATAAATAATAATTATTTTGTGTTTAAAGTAATTTATTTATGATCTAATATTGATTAAGGATTGGTTGGTTGGGTTGATGCAAATGCCGTATTTGGGCATGCTCCTTCCTCATAGGGATTTTAAAATGGGTCACCAATGTTCAGCTGCGGGTTAAAAGGCTAATTGGTTATTGGGGTATATTAAGAAGACTGTAACTTCAAGGGATAAGAATATAATCTTGCCGTTATATAAGGGTTTAGTAAGACCACATCTGGAATATGCTGTACAATTTTGGGCTCCATATATGAGAAAGGACATAGAATCAATTGAAAGGGTTCAGCACAGAGATACAAAAATAATAAAGGGGCTAGCAAATCTCGACTATAATAAACGTTTAAGTAAGCTAAACATGTATACACTGGAAAGAAGAAGAAGGAGGGGGGATTTGATTCAGCTTTTCAAGTTTGTAAAACAAGGGGACACAGAGGGCTTAAATTTCAATAGGGATAACAGAACAAGGGGCCATGGGTATAAATTGAATACGACACATTTTAATTGGGATTTAAGGAAAAACTACTACTTTAATAGGGTAATAGACAGTTGGAATGCGTTGCCAGAAAATATAGTTAATTCAAAGGGAGTGTACGAATTTAAGATACAATTGGATAGTCAGTGGGAATTGGGGAATTCATAAACAAAGGACCAGCCTTGTTGGGCTTGAGCCTGTAGCTGGTCGTCAATATTTGTATTTGTATCTGACCGTGGTTCAAAATTACTAAGTGTTGTCTTCGAATATTTTCCTTTGGAATTAAACCCAAAACGTCACCAATATTCCGTCACTAATAATCAAATTGATCCCTAAACAACAAAAATCACCACCACCCCTGGTGTACAGCTGAAAAAGTTAACGTAGTCAAGGTAAGTGCACAAACCTATGTTTGTTATTCCATTAATTCGGTTCATGGAAATCACGGAACTCCAAATTAAATTGTTGAGTTCGAAAGAGAGGGGTAAATATTCGGTTTAGTGCCTTTCTACAAAAAGTACCTCCACAAATCGGAATAGAACACTTTTTCGTTGCTCCCTAAGAGTAAGATAGGTTGATAGTTAATTAACATCGCACTAGACAAGTACAACGGGCTATTGGCGTCGGTCCGGGATCCAAAGAGATCCAAGGACACCTTGTAATTTTAAACCACTGTTAGACCTAAGAGAAAACAAACTGCTTCCCAACCCCCGAGATATCGATAAAACCATATTTTACCTAAGCCCATATAACCATATTTCAATTTGCTTAAAATAAAACTGTTTCACGAAACAAACTTCGCAAGACATGTTACTGCTAAAAACTTAAACGAATTAAATTGATTTCAGGCATATCACTGAATATCATCTCCGGTAAATTTCCCTTACCTATTCAAAATATAATAGAAATGATAACTATAATTCTGTGTTGTGAGTTACAAGCACTTAACACACAGAATCAAATTATTCGTTCTTTTAAGATATCTGTGTACTTCGGAGTACTATTTTAAAATTGTTACGGAACTGAGATTTTTTATAGATTTTGTTATTGATTTCTATTAGAAAAATAATTTTATGGTATAAGAAATTGTGTTTTATAAATTTAGTGTTTATAAAAATGGACTAAAAATGAGTAAAAAAATACACTCACAAATACCATTTACGCAAAACGTCATATTTTAAAAAATAGGCAACATTTTCCCAGTTTGTACGTGATTCATCTTCCAAAAACATTGATTCGGGTATTGAACTACAATCATTCCTATATTGTTATATTTAAATTAATTGTGGGCTTCAACGTCATAAATAAAAAAAAAAAACATGAAAAAAAAAACATGAAAAAAAAAAACACTGTATAGCATGAACAAAATATTCAAGTTTACACTCTGCTCAATTTTTTTAATGTATATTTCTTAATGGTAGTTAAAACCCTGCTTCATAATCTTCAGAACATGTATAAAATATTTCAAAATAAAATTTAATTGATGCATTCTGATTTATTATGCTTTGTGGAGAGTAACGCTTTAGCTAAAATTGCATTTCGAGAAAAAGTTAAAAACAATATAAACACCCACATGTCAAGTAATGACGTCAATACTTTAAAAAACTTTTTATATCTCCAGTTCTAATGGTCATTAAAGTAAAATCCGAAGTGATTTGAAGAGCTAAAGAGTTTTAGTATAAAATGTAAAATTTGAAAAACGTGAAATTTAAGTAAAAATGACGTTTTAAAGGTATCCAGGATACAATTAGAATACCTTCATTGAAAAACTAACTATATGCATGATTTACACGGCCATATTTCATCAACATAAGCTTTTATTTTAAAAATCAACTTATTTCATAGCACATAGAGGCAAGTATTATCATTATCATAGACTAATATATATATATATATATATATATATATATATATATATATATATATTTTCTAGATAATTCTAGATTTGATTGCACCGGAATAATAACCATACAAGTCTAGCATTTGATAAAACCAGAATTATAACTAGGGCAACTTTTTTGTTGCAGTAAAAATGGGAAAAGTTGCATTTATCATTCCCTAAAGTTGCATTTATGAAAATAAAGTTGCATTTATTTTTGATACAATAAAATCAAAATTAATTATTTGTAAAAAATGAAAATTTTCAATATATATTGACAATTTGTGTACAACAGTATTATAATACATCATTAAATGCAGAAGAACGTTGAATGGCTGATCCTTGGGCAGTAATTTCTTTAATATTGAAAATCTGCGCCAGCGTCAGTCATGTAATGTGCTGTATCGGATAGCAGAAGCGCCAAATCCTTTCCCTCAATATTCAGAGATTTTAAAACGTCATTTACAAGGCGAACAACATATTGATGATCGACACTCACCTCACAATGCAGTAGATTGTGCAAGTTTCCTCAGGTTTATCAAGAGTGCCAGCCAATGTGTTAAGGGACTTGCGATTTATTTCACTTTCTTTCCATGAACTTCCTGTTTGATCCGCAATACTTCGGCGTTCACAAGATCAGACACACGTGATCGAAGGGTTGATTGAGACGGCAAAAAATGAAATAGTAATTTCAATTTTAAGCTAAATTTTAAAAACTTGCAGGTTTATGCAGTTGCATTAATGCAGGAAGTTGCATTTATGTTGCGGTTATAACTCACTTATAATACACCCCATGTAGGAGAAATTTTGGTTTCAGTACTTCACATGCAGCGTAGAACGTGTAAAAAAATGCATTTGTTGCAAAAAGTTGCCTTAATTATAACTAAACAATTCTAGTATTTTATTGTACTATAATAGTAACCACACACACACAATTCTCGTATTTGATTGAACTAGAATAGTAACTATACTATTCTCTCTAGTACAATCAAAACTAAAATTCCTAATAATAAATAAATACTCAATGATGCAAAATAACCTTTCCCTTATTTCATCACAAATCACATCTTACTACTTTATTTACCAACAGGAATAACTTTTTCATACACTTTTCTTTTGATTCAGTTTGTTTCAAACTGAAGTTTCGCATCGCCAAACTGTTCCTAGACCGGAAAAAAACATCTCTGGTTTACAGCCGAAAAAAGTCTACGTGGCCACGAGCAACCACCCTATGTTTATTCCTTTCATCTGGTTTATGAAAATCACGAAACGCCAAAATAAATTACTGAATTCGAAAGAGAGGGGAAAACATTCGATTCGGTATCTTTCTCCATATGGCACCCCCCAAATCGAAAAAGAACGTCTTTTCATTGGCTTAAAAGAAAAGAAAGCTGTTTCCTCGACTGTGAAGCTAGAAATCAAAATCCGACTCAGCAGTTTCAACGCCGGAATGCTATCAAAGCTGTCAGCAGGCTTCCTGGATCAAAAAGTTCTACTTTCCTATCCATATGCATATATGAGCGGATGTATGTATGTGTGTGGCCATTTCCCAGAAAGGGGAAATGCCTGTGCTACAGGCACGAAGCAACCCAATTTTCGCTTTCTTCGCAAATCTTAGCTCGCCGATCGAACTCAAAGCGGCTTTCTGGGCTTGAAATAATAGAGAGTATAAATATACAATGAACGTAGCTTTTTATTTAAAAACTGGGAAGGTATCTTTCCGCTGCAGTGCTGGTAGTAGTTTTTCTCTAATGCAACCGTGTCTTTTAAATGCTAAGTACATGATCTTCCTCAATGGAAGCCATTTGTGAATGCGAAGTTTTTATTAAAGGAATTTCTTGTTTTAGAGCTTTTTTATTTCTTGTGCTGGTGGTTTTATGGCGGCAAGTTGTGCGGGACTATTCTAAAAATATCGATGCAATAAGGGATTTACGAAGGCGCATTCGAGAGGACAGCTAATATCTGACAACTAAACTGAATTGTTTTCTAAAGTTTATTTTGTTGCTGGTTCTTCGTGATGCTAGTCAAGAAGGAATAATCTCCAAGTTTCGTTTTCATGATTAACGTTTGTTGAATGGCTGTAAAAAAGCATTTTATATCTCATAGTGACTAGAAAATAGTTGAGTCACACTCAATTCACAGTTGGTGAGTGGTTAATGCTTTTATCTAGTGCTGCTAAGAATTAGATCTTTATATAAGAAGCATGAAACAAAAAATTAAAATTAAAATTTTTTTTTTTTTTTTTACGGTTAGGTTGTGCTAGTCAATAAGTCAGTATTTCCAAGTTTTGTAACATTTGTTAAATGGTTGTTTTTTGTATTAAATGCCTTATAAATGAATACCAAATAGTAGGATCATACTCAATTAACAGTTGGTAAGTGATTCATGCTTTTACCTAGTGTTGGTATTATATTCTTGTGTATGAAGCATGAAATGTTATTTACTAAGTTTTGTAAAGTATTAACGCCAGTTGTCTGGATGAAGTGGCTCTCATAAGTTTCTTGCCTCTCATGTGCCCTCGATACTTACGCCCATGCATATGAAACTAAAGTTAGTAGCTTTCGGACTCCGTCTTGTTAAAGACGTTTCTGTAGCAACTGGATATTATTTTGCTTTCCTCGTTACCAATTTTTATGTATTGTAATATCTGTTTTAATAAATGTTTATTTTACTGTCCAAAAAAGTTTAGATTAATTAATTCGGTACAGTGTTCTTCCTTGCTAGTTGAGAAAGTTTAGTTTTTGTTTTAACGGATGTTATGTTTAGGTGGACTACTTTTAAGATCAATGAACGAGATCGTTATTTGCTAACAATAACATTCTAGTGAAAGACACTGTCGTCGTTATCGACGTATAATCGAATCTGTTCGATGATGGCCTGTTGAACTCAGATATTTTGTCTTCCATAAAATTATAAAAGTATATTATGTCTTATAGCAGCTAGAAAACAGTTGGAATACACTCAATTAACAGTTGGTGAGCGATTAATAATTTTATCTAGTGTTGCTATTAGATTCTTGTGTACGAAGCATGAAATAAACGTTATTTACTTAAGTGTTCTGACCTACTAGTCAAGAAAGCAGTGTCTCCAAGTTTAGTTTCTGTTTAACGGCTGTTAGGTTTTGGTAGACTACCTTTAAGACCAATGAACGAGATTGTGTTTTGCAAACAATGACATTCTCGTGAAAGGCACTGTCGTTGTTATTGACGTAGAATCGAATCTGTTCAATGATGGCTTGTTGATCTTTTGTCTTCGGTAAAGTTTACTTCATGCCTCATAGTGACTAGAAATAGTTAGAGCACACTCAATTAATAGTGTTGTTGTTTGTTTGTTGTTTCTAATCCTCATTGTCTGAAGTCAGACAAGGTCCATAAGTCCATTGACTCCCAGAAAATCAAGCACAATAAACACTCCACAGAGGAGATATCCTCTCTAGAGAGGCCCATGAAGTCCAAGATGTGCTCAGCAGTGGCTGGCTGGGTTAGACACTTGGTACATGTGGTGAAAACCTTTTCACCCTCATTGAACGAAAGTCTTTTGAGATGACCACTGGCTAGACGAGAAAGCGCATACTTGGAGCCTCTGTCACAAGCAAGAGACAGCATCAGTCTAAGCTTTTTACTTGTACACCGATAGTAAACAGGAGGCTCCAGCCACTTCGTCACTAAATGGGATTTTTCCAGGGAAAAGAGTTCCAGGTAAGCGAGTGCAGAGGAAGAAGCTGTTGGAAGTCCTAAGCCTCCCTTAGCAAGCTTGTCTGCCATTTCGTCGCCGTGAATGTCTACATGGGAAGGAATCCATTGCAAGTGGACCTCGTGATGCAACGAAAGCTGCTTCAGCTTATATAAGACAGAAATATTGGTCTTGTCGCCCACAAGTGTCCAGTTGTAGAGGTGTTGGATTGAATAATGGAATAGGATTAATAATTCATACATTTATCTAGATTTCATAGTTAGATGCTTGTATTCTGAACAAATGCAATTTATTTTAGTGTTCCACCATGCTAGTCAAGAAGGCACTATTTCCAAGTTTGTTTTTTATGTTAAACAGTTAATTAAATGACTATTAAAAATAATCTGACGCCTTCTAGTGACTAGAAAGTAGTTGGAGCATACTCAATTAAATACTGGTGAGTGATTCACATCGTTAATTAGTGCTTTCAAGCTTTAAGTTTTAGATTCTTATGTTTGAAGCATGAACACACACACACACACACACAAATATAAATTGATTTTAGTCGCAATTTATTTGACTGTTCTACCGTGTTAGTCAAGAAGTAAGCTCTAAAGTTTGTTGAAAAGGATTAACGGTTGTTAAATGGCTATTATAGAAATATTTGATGTCACGTGGGCTTTAGAAATTATTTGGAGCACACCCATCAAGAGTTGATGTGATAAACACCGCTATCTAGTATTCTTATGTATCGATTCTTATGCACGATGCATGAAGCAAATGTCAACATATAAATGCTAAATTTGGAGTTACTACCTTTTTGTCTAGAACTTTCGAGTTAAGATGAATTTTTTATTTCAGTATAAAACTTAACCTTCTCAGAGGTTCCATTTTTCTTAAAATCTTTTAGATCAAATATTAAAAGAAAATGCAATTATAAATAATTATAAAATGTAGCGTATAGGTTTTGTTGGTATTGCACAGTACTTAAGTCAAATGCGATAAGTCAAAAGACAATAATACTTAACAATTAACTGAATGGTCAGTACTAAAAGGCTGCGAATAAGAGTATTTGATGCCTCATATAGGGATTGCAATCCGGCACGATTTTCAATCCGGTCGGTTCCCTTCGGATTGACACTAATCCGGCTGAATCCGACTGGATACGGCCGGATTGATACTTTGTTAATAAATCTGTCTGACCAGCATGTATTTTCTAAAATTGGCTGAGTGAAAGTAGGTAAAAAGGATATTATTCCAAAGTGACGAACCAGGCGTTTATTTTAGCATTAGAAAATCAACTTTATTAATAATTATCCATAGGTAGGAAATCAATCGCCAACAATTAACTACAGTAACTATTAGTACTACTAGTAGTAAGTATTAAACGATTGATGATGGTCAGTCTTACTAGTTTACACACCAAAAAGCATCAGTTTGTTTTAAACATAGTACTTTTCTTTTTATCTAAAATTAAGTAGTAGTCTCTATCTCTAATGTCGTTGAGCAAATGACATATAAATTGTATTTAACCCTTTTTCATACTAACATAAAAATATAATCTTTGGCAGTTTTTGATCAACATAACAAACACGGGAACTCTTAATTCTTCTTAATTGCTGTAATCGAAGTTATATAGTAATGAAAATCACTTTTGAGTTTGAAAGAACGATTTAAAGGAAACAAATTGTATGAATTATGTCGTCCCCCAACCACTTCTCAATGAACTGCAAATATAACCAGCGGCCGAGAAGGCCTTCTCAGCTTCGACACTAGTTGGTTTAACCGTCGTTAAGTAGTCGTACATAAGAGACAAATATTTTCCTTTGACTCCATTTCATAGGAAGTCATTTCTTTCTTCAGTATGTTCTCAAAATCTGTCTCTTTTCTAAAGTTGGTCTTTTTGCAATAGTCTTCATTTTCTTGCCGAATTTGCTTTTCTAATTCCTTTTTATTAAAAAAAATATTATTGATAATTTAATTTATTATTTTTGCTAGAATTCTCCAAACTGATGGTTGAAAAATATAAAATCGATTCATTCACAATCGAGTGCTTAATAAACGATTTTGCTACTTTAAAGTTGGGTTTGAATAATCGATTATTTAATTTTAAAAAAATCAGATTTATCGGATCCGGACCGGATCTGATAAATGTTGCTGGATCCGGTAGGGATCCAAATGATGCCGGATCCACCGGATCGGATTGTAATCCCTAGCTTCATAGCACTAGAAAGTAGTTGAAGCATACCATTATACTATCAATCGTTGATAGTTGATTTATAATGTTAACATGTGCAGCCAAGTATTTGATTCGTATGTACGAAGTATGAAACAATAGTCAACACGCAAAAACTAAATTTAGAGATAGAGCCATATCTTGTCTAGAACTGACATGTTAAAATGAACACTTAATTTCACTTTGAAACTGGATCTTTCACAAGCTTGACTTATCTTAAAATCTCTTAGATAAAATATGAAAGAAAAATTACAAATGCAAATAGCTGCAAAAGTAGTTTATACTTTGTGTTCGTATCTTAAGAGAGAAATGTGACTACTTAAAAATAATGGTACGATAACCTGAAATAAGGACTAACAGTTAGCTTCTTCCTTACAATTGAGAGCATCATTGCCCATTACTAAGAAAATTTTGAAGTTTACTACTTTACCTTAAATTCTAATAAAAAGCATTTGTTACTACGAGTTGGAAATATTTCTCAAGTTCAATAAGGATTAACTACACTATATGCGTAAGAGCATATTGTAGCACACTAGAAATAGCTATAAAAGTTTTATTTTATTTAAAACGCATATCTATATTAAATGAATACGGGCAATATATGTAAGAGAATCACTGCAAGTACGTTTTCTGGGAGTTTCCACCGGATTTATATGAATTTTATGAAGAAAATTATTTGTTTCAATAGCAACTTTCTATGACTTCTGATTGCTTATGGGAACCAACCTTTCATTAAATAGGATACAAAGTGTAGTGCCGTCGTATTTTCAATGCAAACCAATAACCCGATCTCCGCTTTCATCATTAAAATTCCCTGAATGGATCAATTCTAAGAGTTCATTTAATTAAACTCGGTCCAAAGACCAATGACTCTAAAGAAAACGGGCATGAAACCATAGTAGGCTTGTTGTGAAACGCAGTCTTTTGTCACATATCTCCGAAAAGGGGACTCTCCAAAAAGCTTAAAATATGTGTAAAGAGAGTCATTTGAAGGAAACTTGCACTTGAAGAATTAGAATATGGCTTCCTTTAGAAACTACCCTTTAAGTTAAAACAGAAGCACTGAAAACAATAATATTTTTGTAGTCGATACACTCATATTTCCTGGATATCTATAAGCGTTATCAATTCTGTTCGTTCTTTGTATTTGCTCAGGTATAAATATCCGAATTTCTTTCTCTGTTCCTTTCCCTTGCTTTAATTAATCCTTCATAGGAAAGGGTTAAAAATATCATCAGCCATTTTCTGAATAAATGTATTTTTTTAAATTTTAGACTCTGTTGCAAGCCATTGTGTGAAATTCATTGACCAAATACTACTATTTTGGTACTAATACTACTGATAGACTATTCATTGACTACATTTTGTTCCGAACTGAACACAATAGAAACGATGGATGCTGAGAAAATTCATTTCAACGCTGAGCTTTGTTACTCTATACGCTAGAAAATTTTTCAGTACTTTATCTTCGAATTATGTCGAGTGGACTTCTTTTAACTCAAGTTTCCAAAACACCGTGCTAAATTCATTGCCCAATGTTTTTTGTTCCCAGCTTAGTATAATAGATGTGATGGGATACTGAGAAACTTTATCTCAACACTGAGCTTTATTACTTTATTTCTCAACTAGTGAAATTTTTTGTGACTTATCTTCGGACTATGTTAAATGGACTTCCTTTAACTGGAGTTTCCCAGACTTAGAGGTAAACTCGTTGCCCAACTTCCAGTAGAATATTTTTGGTTATAAGCTGTGTATAATAGATGTGATGGGATGCTGAGAAACTTTATCTTGACGCTGAGTTTTATTACTTTATTTTCCAACTTCAGAAATGATTTTTTGTTCCTTATCTTCTGTCTATGTTTAGTGGAATTCCTTTTACTAAAGTTTTCCAAACGTAGAGGTAAACTCGTTGCACAACTTCCAGTAGAATATTTTTGGTTATAAGCTGTGTATAATAGATGTGATGGGATGCTGAGAAACTTTATCTTGACGCTGAGTTTTATTACTTTATTTTCCAACTTCAGAAATGATTTTTTGTTCCTTATCTTCTGTCTATGTTTAGTGGAATTCCTTTTACTAAAGTTTTCCAAACGTAGAGGTAAACTCGTTGCCCAACTTCCAGTAGAATATTTTTGGTTATAAGCTGTGTATAATAGATGTGATGGGATGCTGAGAAACTTTATCTTGACGCTGAGTTTTATTACTTTATTTTCCAACTTCAGAAATGATTTTTTGTTCCTTATCTTCTGTCTATGTTTAGTGGAATTCCTTTTACTAAAGTTTTCCAAACGTAGAGGTAAACTCGTTGCACAACTTCCAGTAGAATATTTTTGGTTATAAGCTGTGTATAATAGATGTGATGGGATGCTGAGAAACTTTATCTTGACGCTGAGTTTTATTACTTTATTTTCCAACTTCAGAAATGATTTTTTGTTCCTTATCTTCTGTCTATGTTTAGTGGAATTCCTTTTACTAAAGTTTTCCAAACGTAGAGGTAAACTCGTTGCCCAACTTCCAGTAGAATATTTTTGGTTATAAGCTGTGTATAATAGATGTGATGGGATGCTGAGAAACTTTATCTTGACGCTGAGTTTTATTACTTTATTTTCCAACTTCAGAAATGATTTTTTGTTCCTTATCTTCTGTCTATGTTTAGTGGAATTCCTTTTACTAAAGTTTTCCAAACGTAGAGGTAAACTCGTTGCACAACTTCCAGTAGAATATTTTTCGTTCCAAGCTGTGTATAATAGATGTGATGGGATGCTGAAGATCTTTATCTCGACGCTAAGCTTTATTACTTTATTTCCCAATTTGAGAAATGTTTTGTACTTTATTTTCGAACTATGTTAAATGGACTTTTTTAACTAGTGGATCTTTCAGTTTTTCCTAGGGAGAACATCGCCAAATTGTTATTAGACTAGGAAAATCATTTCTGGCTACAATCCACCCAGGGTTTATTCTTTTCACATGGCTCATGAAAATCACAGAATGCCAAAATGAATTGCTGAATTTGAAAGGGAGGGAAACGCATTCTTCATTCTGTATCTTTTTCGTATTTAGTACCTTTTTAGTGGTCTGAAAGAAAAGAAAAGAGTTTCCCAAGCGTGAAGCAAAATTCTCAAGACAAGTTAAACTAATAGTTTTTATTAATCAACCCTCCTCAACGAGATATCTCGTCATTATCAAAGCTGACTGGATATTGATGGACTACCTATCTTGTCATTGAAATAAAGAAGACCAGGTCGGCAAAAAATCGACAATCAAAATCTTGGTGACGAGATATCTCGTCGAAACCCCTCGGAGGTTTAAAGTGGGTTTAGGGGCAGAACAAATATCATTTCCTGTAATGTCTCGTTACCAACTCCACATATTGTTACTACCACGTCAAAGGCAACAATCTAAATTTTGGAGATTTTTACCTAACTAAATTTTTCGAGTCGCCCTTTCATGTTTTAAGCTATGACAAAGCCACAAATCTTGATTCTTAATGGAAATGCAAATTTTCGCAATAAAACAACTTTGAGTCGAAATTTGACTTTTTCCCGAAGCATCAAAACTTTGAACGCGTTTATGTAGAAAAGTCAAATTTGCACATTGATGCCTTTGGCGTGGTGATAACCATATGATAGAAATAATATGTCGTTTTCATTTATGAAAATATATCCTATGAGGTCATATCAACGAAACCTGCTCCAGACGAGTCAGAATACGGCTTCCCTTAGAAACTACTTCTTCCAGTCAAAACAGAACTTACTGAAACCAATAATATTTTCGCTGGAGATAAACTCATCTTTCCCGAATCTCTAGAAGCGCCATCAATGCCGCTCGTGGTCTGTCTTTGCTCTGGTATAAATCTCCGAATCGCTTTTTCTGCTCTTTTTCTTTGTATTAACTACTCCTTCATAGGAGAGGGTTGAAAGTATTCTCATCGGCCATTTTCCGGGGAAGTGTGTTTTTTATTCCCAGCTCTCTTCCACGCCATAGTGGGAAATTCATTGCTCAACGTCGAGGCGACTACTTTTTGTTCCGGACTGAGCAGAATAGATGTGATGGGCCTCCGAGAAACTTTATTTCAAGTTAGTGGAGCGTTGTAATGAAAGAAAAAAGAGATCAACCGAAGTTTATGGAAAGGAAAATCACAACTGGGAAAGGCTGAAATAAAACGGATGGTGCGGCCTTTACCATAATTAATCCCGGAAGCGTTTGCGGTGGTACGTATTAAAGTCTTGGCCTTAAAAATAGCATGCGTAAAATTGCTATAGATCAAAATAAATTCCGTTCATCTTTACCAATCCGAGTGGTTTCTATGATATTGTGTATGAGATATCTCGCCAAAGTAAAACAGTACCATACCGAAGTTTACCAAGCGAAGTTTATAGGGTGACTATAGCGCGGCTCGCACTCGACTCGTGCGGCTCTCTAAGGGGAGCGGTGCAGCTCTTATCCAAATAAAATAATGTATGATAAATATGGTAAATAAAACTGATCACTAAGCCAAAGAAAAACAGTAAGTGTTTTTAGTTGCCTATTATATTTTTAAAAAACAAAACAGCTTTCAAAATGAAACGTGCCTTTCTCTTTTATACTCGTATTGATGCAAACAAAATATATTGCGAAACAACAATTGCTTTCGTTTGTGAGCTTTGTTAAGTGCGAGACTCGTGCGACTTATGCAGTCAAGCCAGTGCTCAGTCGGTTAAGTGATATTGTGATATTTTCATACATTTCTTATGCTGAATCTATTGCATCGAGTCACAGTTGTCTCAGCTAAGAAAGTAACGCAGTTTTGTGTTTCAGCTATGAATCAAGCTGACAGGGAGAGTGGGAACTGTTAGTAAACTTTAAAAAATTAAAATAGTTGTCAGTTCCTCATTGTTTTGCTATCAAAGATAAATTAATGCATCCTTCTAATATTCCTTCCTGGAATGTGACTTCCAAAGGTAGTGTAGCTAGCCCCATGGTTTATAGAAAGGAAACTCCTAACTGGGGAAAGGTGACATAAAACGGATGGTGCGGCCTTTAACTTAATTAAGCCTGGAAGCGCTTGAGGTAGATGGTATTAAAGTCTTAGCCTAAAAAAGTGCATGTGGAAAACTCTCTCTCTCTGTTGTACAGTACAAAGTCCCGAATCCGGAATACACCGGACCTCGGCCATTCCCTTTTCCGGATTTCGGATTATTTGCATTTTTTGTCAAAAAAACCTTAATCTAAACCCCCCCCCGAGCGAATTTCGCGTTTGCAATAATAAAATAATATATAAATAGGAAAAATATTTAAAAAAGGAAAAAAACACCTTTTTAATACAATTTAAAAAATTTTACTTGCAAATCTTTTACTTTTTCTGTGTGGTATTTACTCTGAACATGTCCGTTTCTTGCGTTGTTTCATCAATTAGGTCCAAGTTTAACTCCTTGTTCTTTAAAAACTGTCGGAAATATGTAAAAAAGTGAGAAAAACAAAAAACGCCAGTTAGCAAAACGTCCGGATTTTGGACTTTTCCGGATTTGAGACTTTGTACTGTATAACAAAATAAATTACTTTCATCTTAACCATACAAGTGGTTTCGAAGTGAAAGATTGTCCTCTGTAGATCTGACCAAAGATAAAAGAGATCAGCCGAAAATATTGATAGTTTATAGAAAGGAAAATCGCAACTAGGAAAAGCTGAAATTAAACGAATGGGAAACGGAAACGCTTGCGGTAGAACGTATTAAAGTCTTATCCTAAAAAATTGCATGCGTAAAAAATTATTGTTCATGAGAATAAATCACTTTCATCTTAACCATCCTAGTGGTTTCGGTAAGATATCTTCTCCCATGAAAATCTGAACAATTTTGCCGGGGATGAGATACTTCGTCATCAAGTTATTGCTGAATTTTTTACGATGACTAGAAAACGACCTAATTAGTTTTCTTTTGACGAGTTTTCTCATCCATATAGATCTGGTCAGTTTTACTAATGACGAGATTTCTCGTCGAGACAATCACTAGGAGGGTTACTGTACTTCCATTATTCTTATTTGACTGAATACGAAGAACCATCTTGAAATACTGACTTTTAGCTCTTATACGAGATATCTCTCCATCAGCAAAATTGATCAGATCTATATGGACGAGATATCTCGCCACAAGAAGAAAAATGGCCAGTTTGACCTTTTTGACCTAATGGGCCTTTCCTAGTATTCTTTTAACCCACCTGGTGGTTGTCTCGAAGTGGTATCTCGTCATTAGCAAACCTGACCAGATCGTGACCGATATATCTTCATTAGATGAAAACTGGTCATGATCTTGATCTCGCCATCATAAAAAAATCAGCAAAATCTAGATGACGAAATATCTCGCCCTTAGCAAAATTGGTCTAATTTTGATGAACGAGATATCTTGTCGAAATCACTAGGATGGTTAATAAATATACTTTAGAAGGGGTAAAAAAGCTATTACTTATGTCTGAATGTACCAAACGGGTACTCAAGGAATGAAGAGGTTGCAATACGTTACGATGGAATGTCTTATTTTAAATTCCATATACCAGGAAATACTTTTCATATAAACCTATAACAATTTTCTATTGTTTCTGAATGAATGTTCATGATGAATGATATGCTCGTGTTCAAGGTTAAAAAGCGTAGATATGTTTACAAGGTGAGGTGGAATCGGTGATTTTGCTGAATAAGTGAGGCTACGGGAATATAAAAGGTGCCTGAATTTAAAATAAGGGCTTTCACCTGGCTGGAATTACTTGAAGGAGTCCAGGATACTTGAAAGAGTCCTTAGAGATTAACTTCACTGTTAGAGAGCTTCGAATTTCGACTTGGAGATTGCGCAGACCAAAGATGTCCAGGAATGAAATTATATATATTTGCCCCGCTCGTGATAGCATATTACAAACAACAAAAACAGTTGATGGTATGGGCTTTACCGATCATGAGGGGCACGCTCGACACCATGATTGAATTGTAAATTGGGTTTTATGGCGCATGGTCCTGCGACCCCATTAGACAGAATTGGAAAGTATTTCTTAAAATTTATATCAACGGTAACTAAACAAATAAGAATGTAGTGCAGTTGCAAAGGGCCTGTGTGTGTGAGTGGCAGGTAGGTAGTTGAATTTAGGCCGCATAATGGGTTATTGGCATAAGTTTGCAGTCGATCCCGAAGGGATAAATCCATCGGCAATACCTCGTAATTTTGAACTAAGGTGATATGACGAGGTTAACAGCATAGCTGGCTTCCCACATTCTAAACTTCCACATCATGCCAACGTGACTACTTTGGGAGCCTCAATAGATTTTAATGTACGCCAGCTGCATAAAGGTCTTTGATTGGATCGAGTTTCGATCTCGTAACCCTCCGATTACTAATCTGCGATTCTACCAACTAGACTATCACGGCCCACGCTACCAAGTAGATGAATGCACTAGAACTTTGAGAGTGGGATGCCAGCTCAGGTGTGACCTCGTCATCTGACCCTGGTTCAAAATTACGTGGAGTTCTCGAATTTTTTCCATGGGGATTGATCCCGGACCATCGTCAACAGCCGTTGTATTGCTCCAGTATGACGCGTTATTTTTAAAATACTACTAGAAACCTTATGATTTTTAGTTAACATTTTGTAAATAGTTTTAAAGAAGCTGTATGCAATGTAATAAAAAATCTTTACAACAGCATATCGGTTTATAAATTCGTATAATTAAACCGATAAGTTCCGAGAAAACGTACACATAAATGAGGTTAATTTTCATTTCCTACTGTATCTACCAATCCCACTTAAAACAAACTTAAAGGAGATCCCAACCCCAAATTTCAAAAGAAAATTCTAAAAGTGTTTTTTGGTTTATTAGATAAAACGATGCATCAGAAATTCAAGGACAAAATATCAGAGTCAAAGGAAATTGCAAACAGCTGCTTTTTAACTTTTATTTGACCTTCCAACTACATAGTCGACTGCAAATTATTTTATCAGCTGCAACTTCCATTGGTTTTGGTTTCCATGAAAACCTCCATTTATGCAACATTTTATCATAGTGTATCTACCGATGATTATCCCAAACATTTTAAACGCCCTTAAGGTGTAGACTCCTGGTTTGGTGACACAATTGAAGGAAACACATTGAAAAAATAGCGCTAAATTTCGTCTCATGCGTATCACTATAAAAATGACTCGTTTACAGCAAAAATAGTTGTAGAAAAAAAGGTGTTACATACAGTGCTTGTTAATTTTACAATAGTACTGATCCAATAAAATATTTTATTTCAGTTTATTAAACAGGACATGTATAATTTTTCAGAGAATTATCACAAATCACTCAGTTGTCATCATAGACAAAACTGGCTTTAAAATTACTAAAAAAATTGCATTTGCAAAAAGTAAGTTGTTTTCATTAACCTTTGTTGTATTTTGTACTTAAAATGCAAAATGGCTCCTAATCAGTTTTTTGCAACTTTGCCAAAGTTTAAAGTACTAAGGCTTTTTGTTATATTTACTTAGAGTTAATATTATATGCACTTAGAGTGAAACTACTTATAATTTTTAAATCTTTAATAACTGTTTAACAAATACAGGGAGAGTTTTTTTGCATAAATAGTTCATAAAAATTTATAAAAATAAATAAACATAAAAAATTGGAAATTTTTATAGAAATTTAACACATAACGAGTAAAATATTTTTTTTTATGAAAACTCGTAAATAAATTTTAGAAAATCTCTCCCTAGGTATTTTGCATATACTATAACGATATTGTAGAAATTTATTTAAAAAAAAAATATTGAAAATTGACAGAGGAGTAGGGTACATAAAAAGTGTGTATATCGGCTTTAAAAACATATTAAAAACGTAATATAAAATATATTTGCAAAAAAAACTAATTTTTGTATTGATTATTGCTTTAAAATATGTGCTTAATTAGCACTAAAAAAGGTCATGTAAAATGAATAACAAGAATTTTGGGTTTTTCCATACTGATATCCCTTAAATTCGTAAAAATAAAAGTTTTATACATGCATTCTAAAAGCATCTTTGGCATGATAAATATTTTCAACACACTTCCACAAAGATTGGGTGCTAGTTATGTTCATTGAATTATGCAGGTCTATTTGACTATCTTTCGGTTCTCTCTTTTAGAAAATTTAAAAAATTAACTGTTACGTGATAGTATAACTTTTATACATATATCCCATAAGTAAGGAAATATGTGAGAGCTCTTAACCAAACAAAACAAGTGTTTTTATCTTCAATAGAATGTCGCAATGTTCTAGTTTCTTATAATCAATTTTTTTTTCGATCGCAAAAATACAAAGATTTTATTCTTAAAGATTATATATAGGTACAACTATACTTTCTAACTTTATGATACTAATACAAGAACCCTTGAGAGCCTTTTATCTAAAAGTGCCTTGAAAAAATTTGTTTTGATTTGACATTCTTTCGTCTCTCCATGTAAAGCCTTGAAATTGAATTAATGCTTGAAAAATAACTCTTTACGTATGTACCCTAGAAGAATCTTCGGAAGTAATGAAATACGTGAGAGCGTTGCATCAGCAAAAATAGAAGCTTGTTATCTTCAATGGAACTGCAACGTTCTGTTTGCATCTGATCAACAACGCCGAATACATGTTTTTCCATTATAAAGATACAAAACCTTTTTCTCTCAAAAAACTTTGTACCAAAGCGTAACAGTGCTTCATATCCTTATGACATTAATGCAATACCATTGAAAGCTTTCATCAAAAAACTGCTTGAAAATAAATTACAAAGAATGCAAAGAGGTCCTGACTCATGCCTGATGCTTTTTCATCGAACTCCACGTGCTTTCTTTTATATCCGAAAACGCGTACTTTAAACTTATATCAGCTTTAATTAGCATCAAAGGAGTGTATTTGTTATCAAAATACGACACACCCAATTTTCATCTCGCTACACTTCCATTTATTTCTGTTCTTGGAATAGCCGCGATGCCTCTAAGCATTTCTTTCACACTGTTCTTGGAAGCTCTGTTAAAAGCTTCAACTCCAAGGGGATAAGATAACGATATTAAAACTTTGCGTTCGCTGCAATAATTCCATACTTGCCTAAGGCTTGCGGAACGTGAACGGAAACTACATTAACTCCCTTCCTGAGCCAGAAGAAGGAAGAGACTTGAGCAGTTTCTTCACCCCAAATGCGTCACTTTCGATCCCATATCGGCCCTTTATAGGAAGCAGAGGATACTCAAATATTGATTTCGAAATCGCGAGGGAAACACATCAGCTCAAATTTCTCTTCTAGTTAGAGAATCGGTACCACTGTAAGAAGCATCACAATATTTCGCTTTACGGAAAATCCTCCCCAAGGAATATTAGGTACTCCCGCACAGGGGGATCGCTGGTACCATGGTGCCATGGCTGAGAGATATGGGGAAATGTGGAACGTGTTTTGTATACTAACGCATAATCTGTTTTTTTGTTTTCTGTAAGGTTTTTAACTATTTTCATTGTCTTTGTAATAAAGCTCAGCGAATCTACAGATGAAAATAAGATAATTGGCCAATCGTGCGAGTTGCACATTGTGTATGTGAGAGTGTGAGTACCTGGAATGAATATTTTTATTTTCAAATACATAATTACTTGGCCTAGAACTACATACTGGTTCATGGGTTAGTCACTGAATTTTTACAGCGCCATAGTATATTCCGCTATACAGAAAATCATCTTCAAGAGGATACAATGCTCTCACATAGGGATCACGGGTACTATGGTACAGAATCCGAAGGCTGCGGGAGACTGGGAAATGTGGAACGTGTTTTTTACAATAATGCTCAAATTTTTTTTCATTCATTAAAATTTCGAAATTTTTATTTTACTTATATTAAAGCTATACGAATCTACAAATGAAAAGAAGAAAATTTGTCCTTCGCAAGTTAAACATTTAGTACTTGTAATACATAACTACCTCACCTGGTAAATATAAAACTATTACTTGTGTTAACCGCGTGAACTGGTACAGACGTCCCGTCAATCTAAACTCGTTCTGGAGCTCGTAATCTAACTCGTACTGTAATCTGTTAACTGAAATCAAACTGGAATTGGGGCACGTCATCTATGACTTGAACCATCATCTAATACTTGGGTCATCATCTAACACCATGGTACGTGAGACCCATCCCCCAATCATGGTCCCTGAAAGTTATACAATGCTTGACTTTTAAAAAAAACTTTTGAAAAATTACTGACTGGAAGTAATAGCCATATTTTCGCCATCCAGTCCAAGGAGTTATCAGTAAGGTCATCCTTTATATAATTATCTCTAAGGGGCTTGGACCTCAAGGATTTTAGCTCCCTATAAAATTTCCTTATTTTCACTATAAATTGCATATTTGTGCCACTATACAATGCTTATAATGAGAGTGTCACTATACAATAGATTTTTGTGAACTGTACAATACATAGTTTTACCACTCTACAATATATATTTGTGAAATTATACAGTTCAAAAGAACATTTCACATTTCCTGGTCCCTGGTACCATGGTATAGGCAATCCCCTCCTTTGAATCGGGTGACCATGAAAGTTAAACAATACTTAACTTCAAAAATGTTTTCAAATTACTGACTGGAAATAATATCCATACTCTCGTTATCCAGTCTAACGATATCAGTAAGTTCATTTTTCGCACTATAGAAATTCCTTATTTGCAGGGCTCGCATCGGAAGGGTTGTGGGTTCTGTCCTCGGCCGAGCCTGCAATTCTGATGGTTGCGAGATCGACGCTTGAACCTGGCTAAAGACCATCGTGTTCGCTAATGGTGGCTGGGGCACGTTAAATAGGTCGTGGTCACAAAGTCCCCCATGTTCCCATACCAAATCAATACCTCTGGGGGTACCTGATCAGGGGGTTATCGGCCTCTGATTGGGATCTAAATTACGATATGTGTGAGTGAATGGATGTGTGAAAGGGACTTTCCTGTAAAACGGATGTGTCATGTATGAAGAAGTCCAACCCTCCGGGGCAATGGCACCCCCAATTGTGCCATATATGGCCCGCACGACAACAACAATATACGTATTTGTGCTTTAGTGTATCATTATACAATAGATCTTTGTGAGCTGTACAATATACTTAGTTGTACCACTCCACAGGACATATTTGTGCTATTGCAAAGTTCAAAGAACGTTTTACATTTCTTGGTCCCTGGTACCCCTCCTCCCAATCGGGTGACCCCGAAAGTTGAACAATACTTTTCTTCAAAAAAGTTCTCAAATTACTGACTGGAAATAATATCCATATTCTTGCCAATCCAGTCTTAGCGAAAAATACCTCGCACCATCATCCCTTGTCAGCGGTTTCGTTTTCTCCCATCCTTTTTTAAAACAGCGGAAGGCAATTACCGTTGTTGTTTATTTTTTCGTCCTAACCTGATGTATGATTTTACAATTCCGGCGTCTCACACTTAAAAGCTCATTCAAGCCAGTAACAACGGACAAAAAGAGCAACACTCCGTCATTAGCAACTAATGAAATTGCAAATCGATGTTGCCAACTGGGGTGCAAAAAAAAAAGTCTCCCGAAATCTCAGTTTGTAATTTGGGTTGAGATATTTAGCTGGTAATCATTTTCCCCTCGTATATTTCTTAATTACTTCGCAGGACATTAAGTTAATGTCCTCCCACGATTTCATTTCGCGCAATTTGAATTTCCCCGCTGACAGTAGAGCTATTGAGCGGCATTTTATTAGAGGGGCGGGGATGATTTCATTTTACCTTTGGGAATATCTTTTGTAATTTATTATTTTCTAAATCTCTTTCTTCGCAAGTTGAGGAAATTGCTTAATTATGCAATGCAAGCTCAAGAGAAAATATTTTATGATTTGTGTCATGCTATTTTATGTAACAAGTAAAGTTAAGCTGGGAATAGCCTGTTACGCGTTTTTAAGTGCTTGAATATAAATAAATTGGGGGCTAAAGTTTCTGGTGTAAGTCTTTAAATAAATACAGCTAAATTTTGCTCTGAGAGCGAATTACAAGATTATGCCCGTTTGTATAGAAATAAGTAAAAGTACAAGTTTAAAATTTTAATCGCTACTACATAAACACAACAGAGTATCGTATTTATTGTTTAGTTAAAATAGTTCCTTTTATTGTTAGATATTATTTAGAATCAACTCCATTCATAAATGATACTGAAAATACAAGTTATTTCCAGACGTTAAGGGGGTCCAGGACACATTGTAAAGAAAATTTTTATTAATTAATTTAGAATTTAGAATTTTTTTGAACTGATTACCCATCTAACTAATAAGCAAAATCACAACACAAAATTTTTCCAGAATTTTTTTAAAAATTTTAAATTAAATTTTTTTGAAAAAAAGAGGGGTCATTTTAAATTGCTAAAACTCAAAATATTTTTGATCAATTTTCAAAATTCTTGCAGTAAATTATTCACAAATTTATAAACTTTAATTATGATTCGGCAATTTAAAAAGTATTAATTTAGTAAAAAATAAAAAATATTTGAATGAAAATTTTTGAAAATTTTAAGGTACTTTTTTTTTTAAGTTATATTTTTTAAAGTAAATATTTGTTTCAAATTTGCTGAATCAAAATTAAAGTATAATGTTTGAAAAAGATATATTCCAAATTTCAACCTTTAAACTTTATCGGTTTTCGACTTATAGCAATTTGAATACAGGAAATCGTGAAAAAATGTATCATGGAGAAAAACGCATTTAAAGTTTTAAAGACAGATGTTGTTGCCATGACAATACTTGTCAAGAGTGTTGGATTTTCAAAACAACGCACCAAAAAAATTATTATATATCTAGTTCTAATTAAGATAGAAACATGATTTCGACGTCATTTTAAGCAGAAAAACACAGAGAATTAAAAAAAAAAAAAAAAAAAATTTCGAAAATGTGACGATTAAATAATTTATAGTGTTCCTAAACAACACAATAGAATATTATACTCGTATTTACGCTTTAAATTTAGTTTTTATATATTTATTTGTTGGTATAATTATATATATATACTGAGCATCAAAGCCATTCATAAATGACACTTAAAAGTACAAAAACACTGTATTTTCTACTGCATGGTTAAAATTTCATCGGCTCCAACAAAAAAACAATAAAATTTATATTTATTTTTAATTTTTATACTTTTTAAAAAGATTATTTAGTATCAACACCCTTTATAAATAACATGGAAAGCACTAGTCACTATTGGTACTAGTACTAGTTTCCCTACGACCTGATAAAAATTTTAATTGCTACTACATAAAAACAATAGAATATTGTACTCCAATTTACTTTTTGTTTTGAATTTTTATACATTTCTTCGATCCTGGAAGTTAAACAGTATCTAAGCCTTTCATAAATTACACTTGAAGGTACAAAAATCTATTTATTTCTTCATGGCTAAAACTTTAATGCGCTTACAGAAAAAGTAGTTTATATTTTTTAAATTTTTGTTTAATTTATAGTTAGTTAATTAATTCATAGTTTTTCAATTTTAACAACTTCTTTTGTTCCTTGAAATTATTTATTATCAACTTCATTTCAAAGTAACACTCGGAAGTACGAAAATAGATTTACAACTACACACGTTTAAAGTTTTAATTGCTTCTATTAAACACAGTAGATTATTATATTTATGTTTAGTTTTAATTTTTATATCTTCATTTGATCCTAGAAATAATTCTTAGTATAAATTTTTATATTTTACTTTGTTCATAGGAATTATATTTAGTTTTAATTTTAATATCTTCATTCTAAGAAATAAAGCTTAGTTTAAATCTTTATACGATATTTTATTTCGTTCGTGGAAATTATGTTTAGTTTTAATTTTTATATCGTCCTTCATTCATAGAAACTATTTTTAATCAAAGAAATTTGAACAAGACAGGATAGAACTGAAAAAAATCCTCAAACAATCGCCAATATCTTGATTACGAGATCTATCGTCATTATAAAATGTATCTGGTATAGATGGAAGAGGTATCTCATATCTTTATAAAACCTCTTGGTGGTTGTCTCGACGAGATATCTCGTAGTTAGCAAAACTGACCATATCTTGATAGACGAGATATCACGTCATTAGAAGAAAAAGTGAAAAAAAAACCAGCAATATGTCGATACGATCTCTCGTTATTAGAAAAATTGATCAGATCTGGTTGGACGAGATATCTCGTAGAAACCACTTTCAGGTTTAACCATCCGAGCTTCACGAAATTTTCGAGAAAATTTAGTATCACTTTTCCTCCATAATACACAATGACTAAATAGCCTCATCTGTTAGATGAAAGAATCCTTGGAAAGAGTAGTCAAGAAGATTAAAGGCCGATTAGAAGTCATGCAGAAGATTGCAGAACATACTACTGTAGCATCTGGTTAGTAGAAGCAATTTGAATTTCACAGCAATATTAAGTCTTTTTCTGGTACACTTAAAATTATGATTAATTCATTAAAACTCCGGTGACGGTCTATACTATAAGCCCTCACGGTCAAAAAATTTTAATTTTTGACTGGGGGCAAAATTTTTTAAAGAACTTCTTCTATTTACCATCAATGGATGGAATGGTTTTACCAAAGGGAGATCACTCATCAATTCTTTCCGTATATTAAACCGACCTAAAATACCAGAACTCAAAGCTGGTACAAATTTTCGCAGGCCATGGACCATTTCCGGCATTTCTAGAAGGTTTCCACCTTACAACTACTGTGCTGTGCATCTGCGGCCGAGAAGGTGATCCCATCCACTACCTCTTTGACTGTTATTTCACAAATCCGTGGCTTTTGGTGAAACCTTCTCGTCAAAACTCCTTAAAATGATGGAATTTCTCAGCTCCAACAATGATTACATCAATGAGAACTGAGAAGTCGAAAGTTCTCAAAATAACTTTGTTTTTTTCTTCCTAAACTAGTGTATGTCATTTTGACTGTCTTCAAACGTTCTGATTTAATATTTGTTTTCCATCTGAAATTGATTTCCTGTTTTTATGCATGGTTTTTATTTATTATTTTTTTAGTTCTCATATTTTTCTGTGTCAATTTTAAAATTTTGTTATTCTTTTCTTTTGTTACAATGTATTTTTTTTTGCTTACATGTTTAGACCTTCACTTGCCTTTCTCTTTCTGTGTACTTAAATGTTTTATGCATGTATTTGCTCGGCTCTCCCTTATCCCCAAATCTTCTGCGTAAGACTGACTACACAGCTGAAAGTCGCGCAGGTGAAACAGTGTCCCCCTACGACGCTCAATCCAATCAAGTCCGTATGAATAGAAACAGTCACCTGTTTTTTATCCTGTTTCAATTCCCATCTCTCATTAGGTAATCAAAAACACTTACCCTCTTTTTAAAAAAAAATTTTAAGGTTTCCAAATAAACCTTAATACACTATCTTATATTGCACCATTAATACATCAGTTTGTCGTCATTTTCAGTCCAATGGTGAATCGATTTTGATCTTTTCGTTAAGGTTTATTTAGAGAAAAAAAGGAAAATTAGCAACAAAATTCTTTTTCTATTCTTTTTATTTCAACTTAACAAATAAATACATTCTCTATATAAATAAGTAGGACCTACCATTTAAAATGGTAAACCATCAATTATAAATAAAATAACAAATACATTAAGTCTTAGAAAAATAACAGTTGGCTTTGCCAAATCACTAGAATGAAACTACTAGAAGCGTTTTAAGACACGTTTACACAAATTCTACAAACGAAAAGGGAAAATCAAGGAGTTTGCTATTTTTTTAACTGTAAAAAGATTAGGTACCTACAAAATATTATAAAGTTGGTAGCAGTAAAAATACGTAATGACAAATCATTATTGAACAATTTCTTCAAAACAACGAAGCGAAATAAAAGTTTACAAAACTTTTGCGCTAATGGAACACATTTTCTGCCCTCGACGAAGTTCTATGGGTATAGGGAGCTTCTCCGAAAGTTGTGCTCCTATAACGATAGAGATATCAGGGATTTAGGCGGTGTAGGACTTAGGACCGTAGGTGAACCTCTCATAAAACTCAAGAAGGTCGTCAGCAATACTTCTATTTACCTAAAAAATGATTACATAAAATTAAAAATGTATAATAAACTAACGGCATATGATAAAAAAAGATATACTTACAGATTCTAAGAGGTATGAGTTTAGGTGAGATTGAGCCAAAACACCAGAAACGTATATTGCAACCACGTGTTGTAGTTGGGGTACTTTAATCAGTGATGGCGCAAAGACATTTTACCAGCTGTATATATAAACTACCTCTGACGTCACAGTTTGCTTCATTTTCAGTCCAATGGTGAAGCGATTTCGATCTTTTCGTAAAAAAAGAGATTAAATAACATTTATTTTAAATTTACATTCAACAGGGTAATGTTTTACAACAAGGGTACAACTTTTTCCACAAAACTGCTTCGATAAACCCGATTCTACAGTATATATCATGTGAACCAATAATATAGATAAGCAAGTATATATACATTTTAAAATTTCTAGTGGCATCTTACACTTGCGTTTTATTAGGAGTTTAAGTGTTTTCTCTTTGTGCTTTGAAATTTCTATTAAACCCCGACTTGATTGAATATATAAATTTTTCATGTGATCAGAAAGAGCAAAATTTATTCTTGTCTATCTACTTTTAAAATCGATACAAGGCAGACATTATTTGAAAACTATTTTTATCTGAATCATAAATGAGAAAGAAAAGCTTATTAAAAAGGGATAAGACACGTCCTCGCAAAGTGAGAAAAATTGCCGAATTCTTTTTCATCTATGTTTGTGTCAAGAGGGAAAAAAAGGTGAATCTTCCGTAGCACATAAAGAAAATCCCTTTTCTCTCTTTACCTTCACATTCTCGATAAAAGCATCAAAAAGGAAGACTAAACCTCCTCTCTCTCTCTTCGAAACAAGAAAAGCTGTTCACTTTGATATGTTGTTATGAATGTTTTTGAAGTGAAATTTGAATTCCTGAAAGAGTTTATTCTTCATTGCACGAAATGATCGATTCGCAAAAAAGGCTTTTTTCGGATAACGTTTTTTCAGCACTTTAAAAGAGAGAGGAGAGAAGAAAGCTTTTTATCTGAAGTGATTCTGTCAGTTTTGATGCACTTGTCAGGCCGAATTGTAATTGGTGTGTTTTGCAACAATAAAGATGCAAAGGGGGAAAACGGGGATTATCGGCAGCAAGTACCTCATTTAAAAGTAGGCTTTACAACGAAATGAGAATATTTATTCACGTAAGGAGACTGAAAGTAAGCTAGATTTCAAAACTTAGATTCTCATTCTAACCCTTCAAGTTGTTTCGACGCAATATCTCGTCCATATAATCAATGTTGCTTAAGATGAGATACATCGTCAAGACAATCACCAGGAGGATTAAAACTTATGTTTGTGCAAATAAAATACCGTATTTCTTCTAGTCATATTGGGTCATCATACATAAGTAGAGATTTTTCTATAGGTGAAAACAAATGATGCAATCTTTGACAGTTATTGCGTAATAGTGCAATGCATATTTTATTAGAACTTGCAAAGTGCTTGAAATAAGTCTGTGTCGGTTTGAGATTTTGAGAAAATTTAAAAGTCAGGAAAACGAACTTCATCAAGGTTTTCAGACATCATCTATGTTATTAGCTGCTTCCTGACTGTCAAATCATCGCTAAATAGTTGTACTGTGAGCAACTGTATGACAAAATCAAGCTGTTGACGAGAAAAGACCAGCAATAGGTGATAGAAAGAATGAAGCCTCAAGCTTTATCATTTCTATATTGTATTTTAGTGCCTTTTTTACTACGCTTTCTACTGCAGAGCGGATCTGGTGATAAAGTAGATGCCTTTGGAAAGTCTATTTGCACAGTTTGGCTCGGTAAGTTTACCCAATGCTCTAACAATCTGAGAATTGTAAACCGCAGTTACGATTACTGTAACATACCCTGGGTATATTTCTTTCTTCTGTGTTAGTGATAATTTTCTTGTGTGTGTATGTCCATTACTTGACGATACATGTATTGGTTTGGCACAGCAAGGCCAAATATGGACCTTGCGACATGAAACCCAGTCTACCATTCATTGTGCAACTTGAAATCACTGTGATAATCTGAAGGCTGAAAACCCTGTCATACGACAACTGTTAAAACGAATTATTTACATTTAACCTGCTTAATATTTTAACGAGTAGACTAGTACGAAGACACGACACTCAAATGCTAACTCCTCTAACTTGTATTATAAGCTTTGTGTGCAAAGGCATGTCACTGTACTAATAAAAAATCTAAATTAATCTTTTACAGTACAAATTTTAAAAGCAAAAATTTCAAAATATTTGAGAAGCAGCTTATGAAATACACTATGCATTACATATTAATGTAACTTTTTGATTGTATTACTCTCTTCTGGGTTAATAAGACTTTTTTTGTGAGCAAATCCACTACTTGACGTTGTCTTGTAGTTAGCGTAGCATGGCCAAAAGGAGTCCCATTCCATAAAACCCAACCAATTATGAATGTGTTGTAATCACTGCGAGACACTCAAGGCCAAAAGCCTGTCTGAAGACACCAATTGGAGAATCACATTACTTACTAAACGTTAAAAATCCTGTCCCTATTATAACGAGCAGACTTGTCCTAGACCATGAGAGTCAAATGCCAGCTCAACTAGGACAATCAGCTTCGTGTTCCAAGGCTTGCAAGTTATAAAATATGTAAAATAATCTTTTTTAATAAAAATTTCAAAATACTTGAGAAGCAGCTTATACCAGCTCACCAGATGCTATACCCATTGCTCAATATCTTCACATCAGATTCCTGTGGAGCCTTTAATACGTAACGTATGCCATTATGTTGAGTATTTTACAAGTTCACTTGAAGAACGTGGTACAGCATGCAACGAAACGCACAATTTATCGAAGTGGTCAATATAAGCTTAAGATCACGTATTTACGACGTCATTTCAGGTACTTCTTTAGGTATCTTTTAAAGTTGTGAGATTATCCCCGTGCTTTGACCTCACTGTTAGCATCGCTGTTTTGATGGCAGTGCAGTTTTCCTCTCTGAAAAATTGAGAATGCGTGGTTTTGATGGAAATATATTAAAATGATTTGAGTTTGTTTCCCTTTGAGTTAAAACAAACGTACGCTCACAAGAGATTGAAAAAGTTATTGAGAAAGTTTGGTAATAAAGGGTGTCTAATGTAACAATTTTCAACCTTTGCATTTTTTTTTAATAATTTGTAATTTTTTTTATAATTCTACTTTTTAATTCTATTTTTAAAAAAAATTTTTGATTCTATGTTTTTTTTTTTAATTCTATTTTTTCTATTTTTTGAAATTCTATTTCCTTAAATTATTATTATTTTAATTTTTTTAATTCTATTTTTAAATTCTTTTTTTAATTTTATTTTTCATACATTTTTAAATTCCTTTTTTTTTAATTCTATTTTTTAATTCCTTTCTTTAATTCTATTTTTTTAATACTTTTTTTAATTTTTTTTTTCAATATAATTTTTTTATTCCTTTTTTCAATTCTATTTTTTACTCTTTTTTTTTAATTCTATTTCTTAATTATTTTTTTACAAGCAAGGGCTCTGTCCCAACAAATCTATTCGTAAATACCTTTACGTCTTCAGTGGCACATCTCGTTTAGGTTTGCACGTGTTTCACGGATCTGAGTTAATCTAGTGATCATTTCTATTCACATGGGGTTTACTCGACGAAGGGGCGACGAACATACGGGTCGCACTCTCATGCGAGTCCCAAGCAATCGTTTTCTGCTTTTATCTCACTACTCTGTTCCTCAATCCCTCTTTTTTCGGTTGGAAGAGTAACCGATTAGCAACCAGGTACAAAAGGGGCTGGTGCACGTTAAATCTGTCGTGGCCTCAAACATCCTCACTTTAGCTTGGTGTGGAAGTTTGGACAGTGGGGTGCCAGCTCAGGTGTTGACCTCGTAATCTGACATTTCAAAATTACGGGGCGTCTTCCTCGGATCTTTCCCTTCGGGACTGATCCCGGACCGTCTCCAAGAGCCCGTTGCGTTGCTCCTGTGCGATGTTAAATAAAATAACTACCTAGGCACTCGTACTCGTCTGAATACACACTCATCAAGGTGGCCAAATCGGGCCCTTGAGTCATAAAACGCCAAAAGAAACACATAAACACAAATACTTTTCCAATCTCTTTAAAGTTCATACATTATACTAACATAGTATTAATAATTAATTTTGGTATAACTATAAAGATTATTAGTGCACTTATGTATACACCGTTAAATTAATTTATCCTGATTTTCTCCGACGTATCCCATTCTGATATCACCAAAAATTCTTATTACTCATTGTAGAATCGATTATTGCTTGCATTGTAACTCTCCTAAGAAGTCATATGAGCAGGGGAAGCTGATTACTCTTATCGTATACATACACCATACAATTATTTATACGAAGTATGGAATTTCATAAATAAAACTGCATGTCCATCAATTTTTTAACACAGATATTATAAGTTAAATTAATTTATTAATAACAACTGAGTTTTTTTTGAAGCCTTTGTTCTAAATTCATTAAATTGTACGTATACACTTGAATTTTTTTAAATTTTGACTTAAAAAAATGCATTTTTTAACTATAGGTCAATGGATTGTGCTTCAACTCATTTCAGTGTGAAACGTTCAGATTAATCAAATCTTTAACTATCTAATTAAGATATAATAAGCTAACTAGCGTGTTTTTTGAACAGTGATATATTAAATTCTAATTTGTTCAGAAAAACATTTCCTGGTGGAAATTATTCCTAATATTACTCTTCTTGTTTCGATCATCCATAACTTAAAAGAGAAAATAGGTTTTCTGTATATTTTACCTAATATTTTATCTAAAGTATTAAAATATATAAAATATCTAATATTTATATCGAAAAAAGTTTTTTTTCAGGATTTTCAGCATTTAGAAATGAATTAAAAATTAATTTCCTTACTAATAACTTTGAATGAGAGTCAAAACAGCTACTGTATTATACAGATTATAATAACAAAAATAATTAAAATAGATAATTTATCTATCGAGTTATCACTGCTCGAAAAAAGCAACAAAGTAAAAGTGGAGTTCCTCAGAAATTGAGCTAAAAGTTTAGAAAACCCGAAGGTCGATAAACACAAGTCTAATGCTATTTTAACATTAATACTGTTTACAGTTTTCTAATTCAATGAAAGTGGACTGATGTTGTGCGTGGACAAATACCATCTGCATGGACCAATGCACATGGACAATAATGATGTATTGTAACACATTGTACCTCGACATAGACGTGAGCTGAGCAGAAAAAATAGCAGATGTATGCCGCCTTTTACAGATGAACGATTCTCTCAATTTTTTAATACATCCCTTAAAAGTTAAATTAGGTTTGTTTTTATAACAACTGAGTCTTCGAAGGTTTTATTCAGTAAAAAGTACTTAGAAATGTAAAATAAACTCCAGGAGAATACATCGACGCCAGGTAGAATTGATGGCCCGTCCCAGGCCGCCAATTATACTGTTTAGACAATTTGTAGTTCTGTTGTTTAAACTGTTTATACTTTTCTAAGCCAACGCACAGTGACTGCTTCGCTCCATCTGTTTCATTAGTGTGTCTATGTTGAAATTCTACCACTGCCAATCTGTTCCACCATGTTACAAAAAATCTGTTTATAACTTGTGATGTTAGTGATAGGTATTTGCAATGTTGTATAACTATAAAAGAATCCAAGGATTAGAAAGAATAACAATTTATTTTTACTTAACAACTTTAAGACGTAAAACAACCGGAATGTCGTTTGATCTTGGTAAGAAGACTTTCACTACGTACTCTCCACAAACGTAACCCTTCAAGCGATTTCGGTGGAATATCTCGTTTATTAAGATCATATTTGACAGGATTAAGATTTGGTATATTTTCTTCGATTGAAGAAATATCTCTCCATCACGATTTGGATCAGTTTGGCTAATGACAAGACAGCTCATCGAAGCCACCACCAGGAGGATTAATAATCTACATATGATAATTTTATATTCATATTTAAACGATTAAGAGAAGTATCTAAGTGTTGTACTTATAAAAGCACTTTCAAAGCTGATATGGCGGCAAAGCTGATATAAAGCTCATTTAACAATTTTGTTAATGAAGTTCATTTAATTAATTACTGATTGCATATCTGACTAAGCTATCTTCCAATTCTCAAAAGCAAACGATTATAATCGAAAATAAACAAATCGAAGCGGATTTTATTTATTTTTGTGAAACAGTGATTCATGTATCTTCAATAAGTAGACAGTATAATATATGCTCTGATGTTAATTTTCCGGATTTCATACCTATTCTTAGAATATATTGAACATACAGATTTGAAATGAAATGTTCTTTGTATACTCAAAGGACCTGTGCGATGAAGTGACGTTTCGTATTACATGACATCCTATGATTAAAGTGACAAAGATCATCATAGGACACAGATCAGCAGTCTGCCTCCTTGCAGTAACATGACATGATAACATCTGTGGACCAAATTGAAATTAAGTGGCTCAAAAACATTCCAACTAACAAGGACTTCTAGAGACAAAATTACTAAAGTGATGAAATTCAGACTCGTCAGGTCTTGATATTCTTAAGATTGATTTTAGTATAATGTTGTTTATATAGTATAAGGTATATTATGTACAATGTAAAAATGAAATTAATATGCGAAGTATCATTAACATTTTGAATAGACATGGCCACCACGGGGGATTTTCTATTCATCTTAACCAAACTCATTTGACCCTCCAAGTGGTTTTGACGAGATATCTCGTCCATCAAGATCTGATCAGTTTTATTTATGTCGAGATACTTCGTCGAGAAAAAACTACTCTTTTTCTCCAAAGGAAATGAAAATCTAAGTAGAAAAGGGTTTTGTATAATTGGCTGGTCATTACAAGGCAGTTTTCGACGCGAAGATAAACCACTCAGGAATGTTAAACTGATACGGTGATCTACGACATTCAATGGCAGTGCGGTGCTGGTAATGGTACGTTGCATATAATTTCGTAAAAAAATATTTACAAAGAACTAACTAGAAAATCAAATAAATTCTTCTTTTGCTTTATTTTTCAAAAATTGTCAAAAATAATCACTCTGCATCTAACAAAACGATTACATCAGTATAATGTATGATGCTTGCATAATATATTGGGCAATATTTACGAACAAGGCGAAAGTAGCTTCATATTACCCCACCAAGTGGTTTCGACTAGATACCCCTATCAAGCTCTGATAAATTTTGTTAATTACGAGATATCTCGTCAATCAAGATCCGGTCAGTTGACGAGATACCTAGTTTAGACAACCACTTGTAGGGTTTAAGGAGCTTTTGAAGAAAATAATTTTAATTTTAATGAAACCAAGTTCAAATTTCTGTTTATTCAATTTGAGTGTATATATCCTTATTAGTTTTATTTATAATTTCAAAACTACGAACAAGAGTTGAATCAAAAATGGAAGTATTATTTGAAATCGGGGGGGGGGGGGCATTTCAAATATTTAATACATTTGTGTAGAAATATCGTCGATCAAGAAATCGTCGAAATATCGTCGTAACAAGATCGAGATCTAGTCCGGTTGCGTTCTGCTGACGAGATATCTCGTCCATCAAGATTGGGTCAGTTCGTTGAGACAACCACCTGCAGGGTTAAAGGAGCTTATAAAGTAAATAATTTTAATTTTAATAAAACCAAGTTCAAATTTTTGTTTATTTTAGAGTGTATGTATATTATTAGTTTTATTTATAATTCCAAAACTATGAACAAGAGTTGAATCAAAAATGAAGTATTTAAAAGTATATTTAAGATATTCTGTAAATTTGAATATAAACAAAATTTCAAATTTGATTTTTAAAGATCATGAGTTCTTACCCTAAAATGCAATGCCTAATAACCGTCAAAACAAAATGATAAATTTAGAGGTACTATCTTTGCTGCTTGTCACGCTAACATAAAGGTTATACACGCGGATGCACAGATCCAAAATGAAAGTTTTTTTTATAAAACTTTCATGAATTAACTAATTAATCTTTCAACGGTTTCCATGCTTTGATTAGAATTTGTCGTGTGCATTTTCCTTCTTCCGAAATATGCGGGTAAAAAATTAGCTTACAAGCGTGAAATCTCTAAATCATAATCGGGAAAGAACCTAAAACACAAACTAAAAAGAAAGCATTGTGCATGAAACCCTGGATAATGGTATCCTTTGTGCACGACAAAGCATTTCCTCATAACTATATTTAGTTTTAAAATATATATCTGCGAGAAAAGAGCAAGGGTCAACTAAAAAATGGGGTCACAAATTTCTTATCTATAGAATCCATAAGCTCTTTAATTAAAATCCTGGCTTTTTAATCACTAATTTTATAACTTGGATTTATTTTACTAAGTCCGAAAAAACAAAGGTGACTTTTATTTAAAGTTAATCGCCTATGAAGCTGCATGGTAACGGATTACGTCGTTTCCTTCTCTCATTTTCAGCTGTTTTTTGGAGCGTCGAAAATATGCAAATTCTTCAAGTAGACGTTTTTTCGAAACCTCATGGGGGGTGTTAGAAGAACTTTTATTTTAATTTTCTCAAAGATGTAAAGACTGTTGCGATTTTATAAACGTTGAGAAGCGTTTAGAATAGACAAAAGTTTAAAAGTCCTGTTGAAAGAGTAACGATTAGGTAACAGGAGGGCTTAAATTTCAGTCTATACTCGCTAGTAGTTACCTCTGTAGTTAACCATGTGGATGTGGACCCCCTGAAACAGTATATATATATATATATATATATATATATATATATATATATATATATATATATATATATATATATATCGTGGCTCCAAATGTCCTCACGTTGGCGCGTGGTGCGGAAGTTTGGAGAGTGGAGTGCCAGCTATGGTGTGACTTCGTCATAAGAACTTTGTTGAAAATTACGTGGCGTGTACCTTCGTATGTGACCCATGACTGTCGCCAATAGCCCGTTGTGTTGCTCCAGTGTGATGTTAATTAAAATACCTAATCTCCTCAGGTGATTGGGGTAAAATTAGTTTACTAGGCAAACAGGCAAAATCTCAGAGTTTGGTCTTCTCGAGTTGATGATAATACTTCACAACCGAGTAATACTGTATGATACCTCACCTATCTGTTGATTGTGTGTGCTGTTGTGTAGCATCATACATCATTATATATTTTTATAAAAGAATTTAGGAACGGTTAACCCTAAAATCCAAACTAGGTGATATCGGAAAACATGTGCTTTGAATAACAATAGCAAGAGTGCCTTCCTTTTCTTACTTTATAAGTATCTCAGACTGGTATTTTCTAGTTGACGATTATTTTTTTTTATATATATACATGCTGTATACATAAATATCTAATACTCCACAGCTCCACATGCTTACTCACTCACTTGCTGATAGTGCGTTGTTGTACAACATTACAAAACTCTGATGCTTTTAAATACGGCATTTTGACAACCGTTAGGCCTAGCTTGAAGATACTGGATATTTATGTATTGAATACCAATACTATGCTTATTAGTACCGGTAGTATCAGTGCTAAGTTTACTCTTTATCTATCAGTATCTCAGAGTTTGCTATTTTCGAGTTGACGATTGTTAATGCTCGTTTACAAGTATTTGATATAATAAATCACAACACTTTAAGATCACTGACCTATCCGCTGATTGAATATGGTGTTTTCTAGAGTTATGAAATAGCCCGCGCGCGCGCGCGCGCGCGTTTTAATGCTCTAGTGCGACGTAAATTCAATTACCTACCTACCTTGAAATAGAAATCTTTGGTAGAATCCTTAAGAATACGGTAGACGGTTATGAATTTAAGTACAGTATTTTAACAACCGTTAAATCTATGGACCAAACCTGGAAGTACTGCAGATTTGTGTATTGGATAACGATAGTACCAGTGCCATGCTTGGACAATGACATAAGGCATAGGTCTCCTTATTTACCATTATCTATTCAAGCAAAAATAAGTAATTCAATGCACTCGCCTGCAATCTACGAAGATGAATAACTTTCTTCATCAACCGATCGAATTCGCCAGTCCTTTTTACTTTAATCGAAAGACTGCTGATCATTGATCGATCAGAAAGCCAGACGAATGTAGTTTATTTCGACAAGCATGAAATTAGAGATAATTAAAGCCCAAGGAAGAGATAATTAATATACAAATCGTTGGTAATTAAAGTTCAGTAATGGAGCATGTAATAACGCGAAGCCATCGATCTTTACAAGCCCTGACTGGGATTATATTAAAGAGAGTTACACTGATAGTAACTAAAGAACTTGTTTCTGCAATATAAATACAAAAGGGGACATGGAAACAATGCAGTCGCCATCCTGGAAAAATGCATTGTTAAAGATTTTCGAGGCTTGCGAGTGCTTGTTAACGAGATAACTTCGAAGGGAGGAAATATTTTTCTTTTAGGGGGTTCTTATTATCATAAATTTGTCTCCCATGTTCTATTATTCAGGAACAGGACTTTCTCTGATCTTTGCAACAACTGCATATCTGTAATTTGCTCGATGCCGTATATAAGTGGTTCTCTACATAGCGTCCGCTGTGTCTTTAAGTGTATTCGTGACAGGTTACTTGCAGTTTTGTGTAGTAAGGTGAATTCCGCGTTTTTACGGACACTTCAAAGAGTTTGATTTTGTTTGCAAGGAAACGAAATGTACGACGTGGGTACAATTTCAGGTATGTATAGATATTCATTGTTAAAAAAAAAAATTCGAAAGAAAATGCAAGCACTTATTATTTTCTGAAATATTCTTTAAAAATTGAATTTTGATGAATCAATTTACTACTATGCAGTAATTTACGTTACTTTCGGAGATATATTTAAACCTCGAAATTTGATGCACTTGTAAGTTTTAATTTTTGGGGATTTTTTCAATCCTTTATACGTATTTGTGACAACAACTAATAGTCTCAAAAATAGTATATTTTTTATGGTAGGTATATTTAATTAACGCGGAAGTAAAGCATTTCGACGAGCTATTGGCGATGGTCCGGGATCAGTCCCCAGGGAGAGATCCAATATATATATATATATATATATATATATATATATTCCGGGATCAGTCCCTTAAGGGAAAGATCCGAGGACAACACTTCGTAATTTTGACGCCTACGTAATTTCCTACCTCTCATTTGTTTTTCCACGCATTTCCCTCCTAAGATGTATACGTATACCAATCAAATAAAAGTTTAGCTAAGAAAATTTTCTAGAACTGATACGCGCAGGTCTTATGCATTTAATTGAAGAAATAGTGTATGGTAAACGAATGAAACTTGACTGAATTACTGAAACCAACACAAATTTAATACGATATTTCTATGTAATATTTAAAAATTCAATACATTGATAGGGTCGGTATCGCCCCTTAGGTAATAATTGGTAATTTTTAGTTAACGTCGTACTAGAGCAACACAACGGGCTATTGACGACGGTCCGGGATCAGTCCCTTAAGGGAAAGATCCGAGGACAACACTTCGTAATTTTGAACTACGGTCAGATGACGAAGCAACACCTGAGCTGGCACCCCACTCTCCAAACTTCCACGCCAACCCAACTTGAGGACTTTCGGCCACGACAGATTTAAGGTGCACCAGCCGCCTCTACACCATACGTTTACAAACATCCATGCCCGGACCCGGATTCGAACCAGGAACCTTCCGATCTAGAGGCTAACACCTTAACCACTATACCGGTTGGTCGGCTCAACGAGGATCGAGAAATTTTGTGTTTATTAGAAATAAAGCAGGCATAAATAATGCGATAAATTGTGTGTATTTTGTTTAAAATTACTTAAAACTGTTTAGATAAAATCTTGTAACTCGAACCGAAAAATAATGTTGAAATTTTTAAACAAAATCAAATATAGTAGAATACTTTCGAACGCAGAAATTCCTTCTCGTCTATACCTGAGACATGAAAATGTTTAGTTACTTAGATTAAGATACATAGCTGTTTGAAAGACGTTCTTTGAACTTCCATCACTATAGAAACATATATGTCCCTCTATACTCTCGCACACTTGTTATTCCTACCTGTTTATTGTTCCTACTGATGTTCACAATTCCTACTCGTTCACTACTGATTTCCTCTATTGTTCATACATCAAAAATTCATCTGGTTACAAGCAAAAAGGAGTGATATATCCGGATTAGTGATGCGACATCGTCAGCAAAACATCGATGTTTTATACATCCGATGATAATACATCGCCCCCAAACCATCAATGTTTTTAAAATTCAGTGTATTTAAACTTTTTTCCCCATTTCTTAAAACTGGTTTAGCAACTAGTGATGCGACATCGGCTTCAATACATCGATGTTTTTTTATAAAACATCAATGTTTTGAAAACATCGACATCGATGTCACATCCCTACTTTTCAGACCCTTCACCCTTGCCCACTTTGGTTTAAAAGTATGTTCAATTTGCTGATTATGAAAATTATGCTACTTGTTTATGTTTTAAATTTTTATAACGGTACTTTTTTCATTTAAAAATGAAACATCGGCAACGTAAAAACATCGACAAGTATAAACATCGATATTACAAAAACATCGACTCCAATACATCGATGTTAAAAACATCGATGTTTTGAAAACATCGACATCAATGTCGCATTCCTAATCCAGATGCGTGATAGAAGGAGGTTTTCCTGCGTATTAAATATATAATATTAACACAGTAACGCAATTTCTATATTATTGTTGGGGCCGTAGTAACCTGGATGGAAGAGAAACTGATTAGCAACCGTAGAGTTGCGAGTTCGAATCCAACCAAAGACCATCGTGTACAAAGGGGGCTGGTGCACGTTAAATATGTCGTGGCCTAAAATGGCCTTATGTTGGTGTGGATTTTGGAGAGTGAGTGACAGCACAGGAGTTTCCTCGTCATCTAACCGTGTTTAAAATCCTGCGGTGCTGTCCTTGGATCTTCCCCCTCGGAATTGATCCCAAACTGTCGCCCATAGCCCGGTGTCTTGCTCCAGTGCGACGTTAAAATACCTACCTTTGTTATTATTTATTATTTATTATTTACTTTTTGTTTGTTTGCAAAAACATATATCCCATTACAGACAACAATAAATATATGATCCAAAATAATGCATGACAAAACAAATGCAATTAGATAAGAAATAAATAAAAACACTTCATTGAAGTCACATCACTAATTGAAATTGGAATTATTAAAAAATGTATCAGCCAATGAGGGAGAAAGATTATACAGTTTTTAAATTTATTTAGCAAATGTATAGATTTTTGTTCTTAGGGTTTGATGAAACATGAATTATAGATTTTATGATTCACCGGGACACGGTAAAATCAATACAAGATTCATAAAAATACGAATCAGTTTTGTTACTTAGGAGGTTTTAAAGCGTTTTACTGAAAGAATGCCCAAGGAGCTTCGAAATAATGAAACCAAAATTATTTTGCAATTCAGACGAATCTACACTTGAAGATTTATAATTATTAAAATAAATAAATTAAAAAATTTATTCTGCATTCATTGAAAATCCATGATATGACACTCGTAATGAGGAATCCAAATTACAGACCCATACTCCGAGTGTCGTTGATAGTTTTTTTCTACAACGAACTAAACAATTTTTTGAATGGAATAAGACAACCGTTCTTTCTAAAGTAGCATGTTCAAAGATCATTACCTTAAGTATCGGTAAGTTAATGATCGGAAAGCGAGCACACATTTCTGGTCAATAAAGTAACATTTTCTTTTCCGTAACCAGTTGGTAAAAAGTTGATTGTTTTAAGGATTGAAGCTGAAACTTTATTTATGATTATTTTCAGTCAGAATTTGTAATAGAAATAAAATTAATTGAAGCGTGTGCTTTTGCCAGTTTTTGATAGAAAAAAACAGGTTAGTGTTGTAATTTTGTTAATTTGATATTTATTCGTACGAAATTTAAAAATGCTCATGGAGACCAAATCATTTTTGCAAAACAAGAAACTGATCCTGGCAAGGGGAGCTAGGTAGGTAGATGATTAATCTTTACGCTGACAATTGTTTCCACTATAATTTGGTTTACACCAGCGGCATGGTATAGATCTGTGAACGGTGGATGTTATCCCCCTTTTAAGCGACCGCTTGCATCGATCACCATTTACGAGATGTCAACGACTAACCTTCTAGGGGATCCCTCCTTTTGTTCGGTACCCTACCCTGTAGACCGTGAGGTGTGAAAGCTTTGGGGGAAAGGCAGAAGGTCGCTCTGTTGATATACGCCACACAATACTATGAAAGTAAAGCGTCAGTCGTAAATGCCATTCAAGGCTCTATCGCTCAAGATAGGTAATTAGGTAATTTGGGTTGGACATGAAAGCGAAAGAGCCGTTCCTGGAGACGATTGAAAAAATCTAAGCGCTGCAGCGTAAAGGTTAATATCCCACTGGAGCAACGCGACAGACTATTGTCGTCGGTGTGGTATCAATTCTAAAGGGAAAGATCCAAAGACAACGCATCGTCATTTTGAATCACGGTCATACGACGAAGTCAACACTTGAGCCGGCCACCTCTCGAAACTTCCACACCACATCACGATATTGGAGGCAACGACAGAATTAACGTGCACCAGCATCCGAGTCTTTAGCTGGACCGGGTTTCCAACTTGCAACCCTTCTCGGTTTCCAATACGTTTCTACTCCAACAGACCTTGTTCTGACAAGTCATCGAAGACCTGGAGAAGAAACAAAACAGCATTTATATTGGGGACTGACTATAACTTTAAATCTAAAAGTTCAGATGGTTAATTACAGAATTAACTACTAGCGAGTAGACTGAAATTTAAGAAAGGAATGTCATGAATAAATGTGCAAATGTCTTAGATCAAAATCCAATCACTAAAGTAGCAGTCACATCGTTGCATCTGAATATCCTTATTTAGACTGCGCTGGCACCCCTTCATTGAATTATTGACTAGCCAAATTGGTTCAGTCCCCTAGAACATGTGTTCATGATGTACGCATTTAAAATTCTAAATAACGATATTTAAGAATAATGAAGTTACTGGAGCTTTAGTGTTTAGATTTTGATATGAGAAACATTTGCACATTTCCTATAGGACATTCCTTAAATTTCAGTCTATAGTCACTAGTAGCTAACTCTGTAGTTAACCATGTGGATGTGGACCCTGAAGTAGAAAATTTAAATTTATAGTCAGTCCCTAAACTAAATGCTATTTTGTTTCCCCTTTAGGTGTCCTGTGACTTTTGTCAGTGCAGTGTACGTTTGATGCATATCCTGGATTTCAAAGATCATTGGCAAGTTAGTGTAGACAAAATAAAAAAACAAAACAGGTCCCCTTGTAAAAGAAGGCTTTTCAGGATTTTATTGGTTAAAATCAAATGTGTTTGGCATTATGGTAGAGTAATAAATAAATATATATAAATAAATATATATAAATATATAAACATATATGTGTAGCTTATATATAAGTACATCGTTTCAAATCTGCCAAAAACAGTTTGAGAAGTTATCGGTTTAATATATATATATATATATATATATATATATATATATATATATACATTACTCTGCAATAATGGACCGGATGCAAGCGGATTTGCATAAAATTCGACTACTTGTTTGGGGGTGATTTTCGTGGTATGGCCTAGGACCTTTGCATGTTGTTCCTGGTAAATTGAACGCCGACGTCTACATGAACATTTTGGACAATCAGTTTCTTACTACGCTCTGGAATGAATGGAATGAATGGAATTAACTATGGAATGAACGAATGGTGCTCCCAAGACGACAGCGCTCCATGTCATATTCAGCTTCTGTCAAGAAGTGGTATCAAGATATGGATGTAAAACGTCTTCCCTGGCCTGCTCAGAGTCCCGACCTCATAGAACATTTGTGGGACGAGTTACAGCGACTCTTACGGACCAAAGAACCACGTCCGAAATCTACACCTGAGCTGGCGACATTCTTGCAGCAGGAATGGACACAAATATCCATAGCATTGTTTCAAAACCTTGTTGAAAGTATGCCCAGAAGGGGTTGCTAGTGTAATTGCAGCACGTGGGGGACCATCCCCTTAATACAACATGTATTATTTCCCTTATACTATCACATTTTGCTGTCCGGTCCATTATTGTAGGGTAGTGTGTGTGCGTGTGTACAACACCTGTTACCTCCTATACCACACCTGTTGTTATATATATATATATATATATATATATATATATATATATATATTATTTTTTTCCCCCTTAAACAAGAGGAAATTCACAAAATAAAAATCAAAAGGAATTTATTGAAAACGCGGTTGGTTGCTTGGTTGGTTTTAACTTTTCTTCTAACTTTCGTTTTCTGGTTTAATACATATGATTTTTATTTTTATTTTGATCTTTCATTAAATTACGTATTTGAGTGATATATATATATATATATATATATATATATATATATATATATATATATATATATATATATATATAAGCACCCTTGATTACGAAGTGCACTGGGCCTGCGGATTATACCTGTTGGTAGAATAACGATCTAGAACCGGAGGTTTGCGAGTTCGAATCCAATCAAAGACCGTCGTGAACATAGAGGGTGGTGCACGTTAAATCTGTTGTGGCCTTAAATGTCCTCACGTTGGCGTGGGGTGGAAGTATGGGGTGCCAGAGGTGTTACCTCGTCTTCCGACGGCGGTTCAAAATTACGTGGTGCTGTAGTTGGATCTTTCTCTTCGGGTGTTGATCCCCGACCGTCTCCAATAAACCGTTGCGTTGCTTCTGAGCGACGTTAATTAAATACCTACCGTCCGAAGTTCACTGACCCTGCTGGTTCAAACATAACACATCCGCGACCAGATTCCTCCACAAGACAATACCATCAGATTCCTTTTCTGTCTGAAAAAACCCGGGTATTTTTGAACTCTATCCGGACACACCAAACACTGATTATGGTATTGAGCCGTCCAGGCTTCTGCAGTCCGACTGTATAATCTCTGTCTCCAGAAATTACTATCCGATCTAATGAGGACTAAGCTCCAGAGGACAAAGCGGAAAAAACCTCCAGAGACCTCATCAGCAAAGGTACTCGGCTCATGTGTCTCCCACGGGGAATACCACTGTTCAGAGTCGCAACTGAGGAGGTCTTGCTTTGAAGATGATGCACACCCTCTCCCTCAAGTTGGCGCCTGGATCTGGATTACTGGGAATCTGGAGATTGCTCCATCCCAGTGATTAATTTTGATTTGGGAACGCATTACACACGAACAATACTAAATCCATCCCCGGGAGGATATGAAAACAGCCTTTAGTAGATTTCATATTCCGCCCACAATGTGACATCTTTGTAGTCCCGAACAACGGGCACTGGGATTCAGGCGGCTGCTTTTCCCGTTCCCCGCTCCCACTTTTCCCGAGGATCCGTCATTCCGGCCTTGGCTCCAGCCCCATTCAATGGATTCTTGGCGCCACTCCTCGCAGCGGGTGGCCCTCCCCGAAAACCCATTGCGTTACAATGAAGACGAATCATCATTCATCACTTGTGTACTACTTGTGTAATTGTTAAAATACAGTCGCGTTAGCACTAAAACGCGTCTTCCTAGTGGATGCGTGATAACTTGGATCCGCGGTTTTTAAAGTCTCCGTCTCGTCCAGTTTGCTGGCGAGCAAAAACAACGGTTTGTGTTCTTTTGACACATGGCAAAGCTCATTTCAATTACAAAGGGCTGTCTGCCGGCACTTTGCATAGCATAAGGAGTCAGCACGGGCTGCAAGTGAAACGCATTAAGTCAAAAATTCATCGGGATGTAAGTTTTAGCTTTTCTTGACGCGAATGGGGTGGTCTTTAGACTGTTGAAGTCCATTAAGTCATTTTCCTTCTTACGGGTAGTGAGTAGAATTCTTATTAACGTTTCGCATAACTAGATTTTTTGATTTGGTGTGTTTCACTTTTAAGTCAACAATATTATTTAAGCAATAGTACTTGAGATTTCGATCTTCTTTATGTTCTTAAGAGTTACTTTCTATTTTCGCTCTTGTACTGCGTGTATAATTATTGAAAAACAGTCGAGTTAGCACTAAACCTCGTCTTTGGGACTGCACTATCGTTGGATAAGGGCACATTTACCGCCGTTTTTAAAGTCTGCATTTTATCCAGTTTGTCGCGAGCAAGAACAACAGTTTGCGTTTTTTGTCACCTGACAAAGCTTATTTCAATTATAAAGGCTGCTTGTTGATAATTTATATGGCATAAGGAGTCAGTACATAACGTCGGCTAGTATGTGAAACACATTAAGACAAAATTTTCATTCGGGATATAAGTTTTGAAGTCTAGTATATCATTTTTTCCTCGTATAAAGAATAAGATTCTTCTTTAAAAGTACACTTTGTGAGTAGAATTTTTTCTCCCTTCGTTTTCGCATGATTATATTTTTTGACTCGTAATGTGTTTCACTTAAAACCCTATAAGTTTCGACGAGTTATCTCGTCCATCAAGATCTGGTTAGTTTTGCTAATGATGAAATACAATATGAGGCAAATATCAGGGTATGAGCAGTTTTTAGCATTCCTTAGATCCTTTTTTTTTATTCCACTTTTGTATTACCTGTGTAATTGTTGAATAATTTCTTTTTACTAAAACGCGTGCTTGGAGATACATGATGACTGGATGCGGACAGATAAATAGTAAAAAGAAAACTAATGGTTTGTATTCTTTTGACACTTCGCGAAAGCGCATTTGAATTACAAAGGGCTGTTTGCTGACACTTTGGATCACATAAGGTGTCGGTTTAATGTTTAAGGATTCGTACGTGACATTTCAATCTTTAAGCGATTTTTAACATTTTTAATAATTTTTCTATTTTAACTACTATAATAGTAAATTCTTGAGAAATACGTAAGCGTTAGCACTAAACGCGTCTTCTTTAGGAGCTACATCCTTCGATGTGTCAAAGCAACTGCATTTTATGTAAGCAGATTTTAACCTTTTGAGACTACGGCTATAGGTATACTGGCTCGATTCTTATAACTCTTTTAAGGTACAACTGCTGTACCGGCCGTAGATGAAATTCTTTCTTGGCACGATTCTTACCACTTTCAGGGAACAACTGCTGTACTAGCCGTAGGCTAAATTCTATCTTGGTGCGATCAACGCGCAACTGAAAAAACCGACCGTAGTCTAAAGGTTAAAGTGTTCAGTATGAAGTAAAAACGAACTAACGGTTTACATTCTTTTGAAACTTCGGCAAAGCTCATTTCAATTACAAAGAGCTATTTGCTGTCACTGCATTATTTAAGGCTGCGGATTCAATTCGTATTTTTTATCCTGCTAGTGAGTATCTTGTCAATAGCTAAACTAATCCAGATTTTGACGGGTGGGATATCTCTTCACTAAACAGAAATTAACCTGATCTTCATGGACGAGACATCTCGTCTCTAGAAAGACATTGACTATATTCGTATATCGTCATCATAAAAAATGGCAATATCTTGATGGACGAGACATCTCGTCTCTAGAAAGACATTGACTAGATTCGTATATCGTCATCATAAAAAAATGGCAATATATTGATGGACGAGACATCTCGTCTCTAGAAAGACATTTACTAGATTCGTATATCGTCATCATAAAAAAATGGCAATATCTTGATGGACGAGACATCTCGTCTCTAGAAAGACATTGACTAGATTCGTATATCGTTATCATAAACAAAATGGCAATATCTTGATGGACGAGACATCTCGTCTCTAGAAAGACATTGACTAGATTCGTAACTCGTCATCATAAAAAAAATGGCAATATCTTGATGGACGAGATACCCCGTCGAAACAACTTGGAGGGCTAGGCAAACGTCCAAGAAACTTCAACCTTCCATCTTTAAACTCGGCAAAGCTCATTTCAATTACAAAGAGCTATTTGCTGTCACTGCATCATTTAAGGCTGCGTATTCAGTTCATATTTTTTATTCTGCTAGTAGGTATCTTGTCAATAGCTAAACTAATCCAGATTTTGACGGGTGGGACATCTCTTCACTAGAAAGAAATTAACCTGATCTTCATGGACGAGACATCTGGTCTCTAGAAAGACATTGATTAGATTCGTATCTCGTCATCATAAAAAATGGCAATATCTTGATGGACTAGATATCCCGTCGAAACCACTTGGAAGGCTTGGCAATCGTCCAAGAAACTTCAACCTTCCATCTTTAAACTCGATTGTTTCCTCTTGTAGTGCCCTCGGGGGTATATCTGCTTTACGGGTGTACTTGTACAGTGTGAATGGGTTGTGTGGATCATAGGTATCCAAGAGGTATTTTCCTTTGACTTGGGGTTTACTGTCTAAAGTAAACGTGAAGCTCCCGGAATACCAAAGCCATCTTTTTCTGCTTTCGTCCAACTACTCAGTTCCCCGATGCCTTTCTCTCCCTTTCACGATGCTTTTTATTTGACGTTGTCCTGTGTTTAGCGCAACTACTCTAAATATGGTCCTTGCACCATAAACTGCCCAACAACCAACCTCTGGTAGTTTATTTCCGTCCTGATGGGGGTGGACAATTTGCTCCTCCGAAATATCTATTAACAATATTTTTTTTACCTGCATTCATCTTTAGTAGTCACATTTTGAAATTTTACCACCAGTTTGAAGGAGGTTCAATCTCTATCTATCTTCAGCACACAGATTGGAAAGAAGCATATAAATTGGGTTAGAACTGGTCGGTGTTCTTCCAACTGCCCTTAATTAAATTGTATACATAGACGGATTATTCTCATAACTATATAACGCTCCAATTACTCATTTCGTTGCACATGCTTGAATTATTATGAATTTTAACCACGAACATGACTAGATGATCCCGAAATTTACATCAAATGATGACAACTGGCTTATTTTCCTATCACGCCTTTACTCCCTAACCCACAATTAATCGTCTCTAGTCTGGGGTTATCCGAAACCAACAATTACGAATAGAAACGTCATGGATAACTGAATAGAGCAGGAATCGAGTGTCCCTGTGACGGTTTTCACTATTAACGACGGTCATTAAACGCGTCATCTTCATCCCTTGTCCTCGAAAGGATTGACTATTGGGAACGCCCAGTCTATGGACTAGTTTTCTGGTCAGTTTCTGTGAGTTAAATGACTACTACTTAACTATTTCCAGACTTGAAAGGTCAAGAAGGTTCATCTATCAGTGATGAAATCGGCGCTACTATGTTAAACCAGCGAATGTAGCAATTTCTCAGGGAAGCAAGAAAAAATAATAGTTGGGAATTGAAAATCAATGCATTCACAAAAATATTGTCATCAATGTTTCCGTGTTAATATTCCTAAATGCTACTTGAAAGCCGTATGTTATGACAAGCGTGTTGCAATTTTCCAGGAATGTAAGAAAAATAATAATTGGGAATTGAAAATCAGCGCTTTCACAAAAATAAATCAATACATTCACAAAAATACTGTCATCAAAGTTTCCGTGTTAATATTCCTAAATGCTACTTGAAAGCCGTATGTTATGACAAGCTTCTTGCAATTTTCCAGGAATGTAAGAAAAATAATAATTGGGAATTGAAAATCAGCGCTTTTACAAAAATAAATCAATACATTCACAAAAATACTGTCATCAAAGTTTCCGTGTTAATATTCCTAAATGCTACTTGAAAGCCGTATGTTATGACAAGCGTGTTGCAATTTTCCAGGAATGTAAGAAAAATAATAATTGGGAATTGAAAAACAGCGCTTTCACAAAAATAAATCAATACATTCACAAAAATACTGTCATCAAAGTTTCCGTGTTAATATTCCTAAATACTACTTGAAAGCCGTATGTTATGACAAGCGTGTTGCAATTTTCCAGGAATGTAAGAAAAATAATAATTGGGAATTGAAAATCAGCGCTTTCACAAAAATAAATCAATACATTCACAAAAATACTGTCATCAAAGTTTCCGTGTTAATATTCCTAAATACTACTTGAAAGCCGTATGTTATGACAAGCGTGTTGCAATTTTCCAGGAATGTAAGAAAAATAATAATTGGGAATTGAAAATCAGCGCTTTCACAAAAATAAATCAATACATTCACAAAAATACTGTCATCAAAGTTTCCGTGTTAATATTCCTAAATGCTACTTGAAAGCCGTATGTTATGACAAGCTTCTTGCAATTTTCCAGGAATGTAAGAAAAATAATAATTGGGAATTGAAAATCAGCGCTTTCACAAAAATAAATCAATACATTCACAAAAATACTGTCATCAAAGTTTCCGTGTTAATATTCCTAAATGCTACTTGAAAGCCGTATGTTATGACAAGCTTGTTGCAATTTTCCAGGAATGTAAGAAAAATAATAATTGGGAATTGAAAAACAGCGCTTTTACAAAAATACTGTTATTAATGTTTCCGTGTTAACATTCCCAAGAGCTACTTGAAAGCCTAATGTTATAAAAAGCTTGTTGCAATTTGATTGGAATGTAAGAATAAATAATTATTCGGAAATGAAAATAAGCATTCACAAAGTAAAGATCTCAATGTTTTCGTGTTAATATTCCTAAGCGTTACTTGAAAGCTTAATGTTATGAAAGCTTGTTGCCAGGTGTAAAGAAGAGTATGTCTCGTCTGAGAAGGGTGGCAGAACCAAAAAATTCTTTCTTCTATTCAGCATGGATTGAACTGACGATTATTTTTCTTGCAAACTTTAAACTTAAGCAACTTTAATGCAAATTTTGCTAAACATCCACTTCTAAATTTAAATAATAGGTATGGATTTGATTTTTAGACTAATGATCCGTGCGATTGTACAAAATGCATCCACAAAACGTGGATCATTTACTTTTAATTTGTCCTGAGTTTGATACTTCCAGAATGGGCCTTCAAACCGATTAAAGAAGATTAGGTAAAACATGGCAAGCGGAACTCAATTTTTTGTTGGGTTTATAATCTGCTTTTCTTTTTATTTGTTAAGTTCATCAAATCTTGAATTTCAGTGTAATTTTATATTCCACTGTTTCTCTGATTAATCAACTTAATTATATTAACTCTGTGTTGAACTTTTCTGGTGCACATGGAATTTGCCCTTTTTGTTCAGTAAAAAAAGTGTTTCCGTTGTGTTATTTTGATTTCTTGCTAAGATTATTATTGAGATATATTAAAAAGTTATACATCGTTATTACATTCGTTATTGACAAATTTTGCTATTTTATGATTTTCTCATACTCTTTGTGTTAAAATATATGAATGTGCCACATTCAATACTCTCAGTTGTATTAAAGTTCAAACAATTAAAATAAGATAAACACAAATTCGAAGTCACTTTAACAACAAACATGAAACACTAATGAATTATCCGAGCAATTAATCCTGTGCAACTAAACTGGTTTGATTAACTCGATACAACAGAGTACATTACAGTAATAACTTATCTTGGGAGAACCTCTTGTCTTTTTTTGTCTTACAATACAATTGATGTATCAAGATTATCACCTCCATTCCAACAGTATCTAAGATTCTTTAAAATACCTTGATAGTGCATATTTTGTCTTAAACTTTTAAAACACTAATAACCAATAATGCGCAGTTGAACTGGTTTGATTCTTTCAATACAACATCGAGTACAATACAGCAATAAGTTATCTCTGTAGTATCTTTTGTCCTTTTTGGTTGAGTTATAAAATTGACTTATCAAGATTATCAACCACACCCCAACATTATGCAAGATTCTTTCAACATATTCCGATAGTTCATCTTCTTCCTTAATGTTTTAAAACAATAATAATCACTACCGTGCAGCGCAGCTGAACTGGTTTGATCCACTCGATGCAACATGGAGTACATCACAACAATAACTTATATCTGTAGCATATGTTTTCTATTCTTGTCATGTTATACAGTTGACTTATCAATATTATCAACCTCACACCCAACGTTACGTAAGATTCTTTTACCATAACCCGATAGTTCATCTTTTGTCTTAATTTATTAAAACACTAATAATAATCAATACCGTGCAGCGCAGCTGAAGTGGTTTGATCCAGTCGATACAGTATCGAGTAAATCACAACAATAACTTATCTCTGTAGTATCTGTTTTCTATTCTTGTCATGTTATACAGTTGACTTATCATCAATATTATCAACCCCACCCCAACGTTATGCAAGATTCTTTTAACATATCCCAAAAGTTCATCTTTCGTCTTAATTTTTTAAAACACTAATAATAATCAATACCATGCAGCGCAGCTGAACTGGTTTGATCCACTCGATACAACATCGAGTAAATCACAACAATAACTTATCTCTGGTCCTTTTTAGTCTTGTTATACAATTGACGTATCAAGATTATCGTCTCCAATCCAACAGACGCGCAAGATGCTAAAAGAATACCCCGATAATGCATCCTTATTGCGAAAGATTTGCCCCAAACTCATGCTCTCTCATCCAGAGCGAAAAAGAAATTCACCCGAGAAGCCTCGTTACGAGCGATCAACATATACCACGACATCATCACGCGGCCATAGTTATTCTCATAAACAGCAGTCCTAAGAATTGACCAATAGTTGTTGGTGGCCATAAAGCATTGCCCGTGGTAGTGTAGCGATAATGAGGGCGATCGGAAGCATGCCCGCCGTTGTTTGTGCGGTAGCAAAATCTCAACTAACGACTTTCCTTCTTTTTCACTATTGGAAGCAGATCTTCGTCAGTAATGGTCATAGCACATGTAGTGAATCCTCGCCTGAATCGCTGAGACGTGACGAGCAGGGGTATAATGCTTCTTCCCCATCCAATGACAATCGCTAACGGTGCTCGCCGCATTGTCCTAATGCCCGCGCAATAAAAAAAAATCTCGCCTTCGGGGTCGTTCTCCAATGGCCTCGATTACAAAAATACTAAATATATTTATGCAGAGCGGATCGACCTCGGCGCAATTCGACTACAGTAGGGGAGGATGCTGCAGCCTGTGAAACTGTTTTCTCCCTGAGACTGTAAAATAAAATTTTAATGTCGCGTTTTTCGGGGAGGCAAACATTTGAGGCTCTTTTCGGGGGAGAGTAAAAGTGATTACATTTGAGGAAGGTTCGGTGCTTTTTATATTTATTTTAAGCCAAATCTGAAGAATAAAGCGACTATTATTGTTCGTATCTGCCGCGATTTTTGTTGTCGATTTGTATCTACCGCAAGCGTTTTTTGTCAGCGAACAGAAACGGGTTGTTCAGAGCAATAAGGGTGGATGTAGAATTGATTGGATTAATATTCCTTTTCAATTCATAGGTTTCTGTTATCTGTTTAGTTCGCATAAAATCGTTGTACTGTTCTCTGTTGCTGATTATACCAGTTAGGTGTATTGTGCTGTTTCGTGTAAAATTATTGATTTTTTAAATGATACGTATTCAAAACATTTCCTATGTGTCTGATATAGTGACTGTTTCAATAAATGACGATAAATAGCCGAATAAGTATTGGTGTTTGACTCTCACTATTTGACTACTGTTTTCGACTGAAGGATGTTTCCAACCTGTGAAACTGTTTTTCCTGGGGACTGTAAAATGAAATTTTAACATTGTGTTTTGCAAAAAGGCAAACATTTGAGGCTTCTTTTTCTGGAGTATCTTTCAGGAAGGTTCGTAGATTTTTGTAACCAATATTACCCAAATACATAGAATGGCTATAGATAGCATTCAATTTCTTGGGGATTGACTCTCGCACTATATTCGAGTACTGCTTTTGACTGAAGGAAGTTTCAAGCCTGTGAAACTGTTTTCCCCTGGGACTGAAACAAGGGGGATCGTAGATTTTTATAACGAATATTACCTGTACATAGAATGCTATGGGTAGCATTATATGTATTGGGGATTGACTCGCTCTATTCGACTGGAGGAAGTTTCCAGCCTGTGAAACTGTTTTTCCTGGAGGCAAAAGCAAAATTCTAATGATACGTTTCTCGAGAAGACAAACATTTGAGGCTTCTTTTTCGTGTCTAAATAAAAGTGATTACGTTTGAGAAAGGTTAGTAAATTTGTATAACCACTATTACCAGTACATAGTGTGGTGAAGGCTTACCCTTCCCCACATGTTATAACTATTTTCCATTCCACCCCGGATTTTTTTGGAAAAGGAATGAGAGCGAGACTTAGATTCCCTGTATAGTTTTTTTTTTTTCGATCCCATTCGTGGCTTCGTAACTACGAAAATCTTGAAAGTAGAGATTGGTTTTCTCAGGCTTTTTCCTTCTTGGAATTCTCTCTCTCTCTCTCTCTCTCTCTCTCTCTCTTCTCTCTCTCTCTGGGGTTTGAGTGCTATCTTGACTAGGGCACAGCAACCCCTCTTCCTTCTCACGGTCTCATCTCTACTTTGCCCACACTGATTGGACAATTGGTGACCTTCCAAGGTCAAACCCACCCCACCATAACCTTCAACGTGACACTTCTAAATTACCGGAAGATGTTGGCATGATTTGGCTCTCTTCTTCCTGAGGTTTATGAACATTACGTTGGGATAAAGGAATAACCCCGGTTGTCTTTCTCCAGCGTGCTATATGTAATTTATTGGCGTTAATTTTCCCCTCGCATTGGGGTGACCTTCGTTTTTGGCGATCCCGGAAAGAGGACGAAGGGACTGATTTTCTCTGCTAAGGTACCCCCCTTTTTTTCAGTTACAGAGATACTACTCCTTGGGTTTGTGGCGGTGTTTTCACTCCAAAACTACGATTTCTTAACCGTTCAATATTAATTGAAAGCGTCTTCATCTGTAATCGAGATGAGTGTGCAAAAATGTTACGACCTTCGATTTGAAGCACTTTAATGGTGTCGATAATTGACGACACTGTTTTATAATCGTATGCATCGCTAGTCCAACTTTGCTGTTCTGCGAGCTACGGAAATCTGGATCTGCACCCCGATGTCTGGGAAGGAGCACCTTCGGTTTAACCTGGGTTATCGGTTTAACGGTCTTCCCTTGTTAGATTTCATGGAACACCTATGAAATCATTGGATTTGGACCTATCAACGAAATCGGCCAATTCCTCAAAGTCGTTCTCGGGTTCTCGTAACCGACCCGATGCCCTGATGAGGAGCCATGGATACCCTCTGAGGGAACTAAGGATGTCTCTTCCATAATTCCAGCATCGAACTCGACCACAGCGACCAGCGGTCCCTTAGAAGAAAAATGAAGTATATGTTGACTCTCCAATTTCTCGAATTTCCTTCGTAGTTGATTATACAATGTACAGGACATCCCACTGCGTCAACTCCGAGGTGGCGAAAAACATTATCTGGTGAGTCCACCTTTATAAATCCTTCTTTCTAAACGACAGACATTTAACCGATTTTGCATTAGCCTTTCACGAGCCAATTTTAATTAATCAATTACGGCCAATTTATTATATCCAGATAACCTATGTAGGAATTTGATCTCGAACCTTCTTTTCATTCAACTAACCTTTTTTATAACGTAACTTACACCACACATAGAATGCTATGGATAGCATTGTATGTGTTGGTGATTGACTCTCACACTATTCGACTGGTGGAAGTTTTCAGCTTGTGAAACTAAAATGAAACTTGAATGTTGTATTCAATTTATAGGCCCTTGCTTTATGACTCGTTTCATTCACAAAATCATTTAGCTTTCTTTTTCAAAATGCACTTCATAAGTAAATGGTGCAGAATGTTTGGGTACTTAAAATGGTACATTTCTTATATGATCTATTCAAATAAATAGTTACTTAAATTGATGAGGGCTTCGGGCAACATACTGTTAAGACATTTTTCACGTTTTCAAAGTTTAAAAAATTCCGAAATTACACCAGGTTATCCATTATTTAGAAGATAATTCTCAGAAAACATCTTTAATATTTAAAACAAATTATCACTGGTGGAATATATTTCTGTGGATAATCATTGTTTATAGAAGCTCATCTATTATACTAAAATGTGAAAACAATAAGAGATAATTTAGCTATGTTAAGATAGCTTTGGTAAAGCTTTTCGAAATAGCTCTTACAGAAATTACAGATGCATCAGAAATGAAACAACAACTTATATATTTTGCTCCTAATCCCTCCCATTGCTCTACTTATACAAAATAAATGTTTGGCATATTTTATGGTTAATTCCAGTAACCCATTCGCCTTAATTTTATTTTTAAGACATGCGCAAACAATATTCCTTAACATGCTTGGCCTTAATCGATTCAGTTCAGACCCAGCAAGCTGAACTCCCCATAGGTCATTATTCATGGTAAAGTTATAACTTAAGCGGTCTCTGATATCATTTATGGTTCCAGCGAGTTGTCACACTGAGGCAAATGCCCCTTCCAAGTGCATTTGCTAATTGAAACCGGAAAAGTTTTAATTCAATATCTGTGCGCATATATTTCAGTTCCCCGCGAACTAAATGACATTTTCCTTAATGAACTATAAATCCTAGCGAGGTTAATCATTTTGAGTTCATTACTATATATCGCTAGGAAAATTAACTTTAACAGTAACTTATATTAACTACAAACGCGGATTTCAGAAGCGAAAGGTACTGCCAGAAGCGGAGGGGGAAATTCAATTTAGCAAAAAAGTTTCCCTGCTTTCCCACCTTTTCTCAAAAATCCCGTTAAGGGTGAAATTTTCTATATGAGTACTCTCCCAACGTAAGCTGCGGAGATTTTTTCCAAGCACCGATCGTTCAGATAGAAGTATGTCGTTTTTCAAACGGTGCTTTCAGCGGTTGCTTTAAAATGATCTCTTTTTCTATATATAAAGTTTTTTTCTTCCTTCCAGCGGCAAGAGATTTCTCGGGAAAGTCAGAGAGGTCTGTTTTGAATAACAGGGGGGGGGGAGAGGCATGCGACTCAGACCGAGCAAAGAAAAGCAGAGTAAAAAAGAACAGAGACAATCGCTAAAAAGGCTTTTACAAAGATTAGAGCGGGAATTGCCTGCTTGTAAAGGGGAAAAAGTGTCCAACATTGTTTTGAAGATTGCGAGAGAAGCATTGTGACGTGGTATTCCTTCTGAGAAAGTGAAGAATCATCTGCATTTGGTGATCTAGGCCAGCGATTTGCAAGATATCCCCTCTCATGGCACGCCTAAACTAATTATTAAGTTTCTGCGGCTCTCCAAAAAAAAAAAAAAAAAAAAAAAAAAAAAAAAAAAAACATTTTCTACCAATCTGACAAGGAAATGCGTATGATTTCGATTGATTTACTTAAAAAATAATTATAGTAATCAACTATCTCGTTATGCTCCAAAGTGGCTTTAAAAAATGTTTTTGGTACAGTTTATTTATGGTGCTTCGTACTTAGAAAACACTCAGTTATTGCTTAAAATTATTTGTAAGATCAAAACTAACTAGCTGAAATGAAATCATTGTTTTCATATTGTTTTAAAATTTCCAAGAGACGCATTGTGACGCGGTCTTCCTTTTGAGAAAGTGAAAAATCATCTGCATTTGGTGATCTAGGCCAGCGATTTGCAAGCTTTTCCATCTCATGGCACGCAAAAGCTAAGTTTCTGTGGCACATTAAGAAGCACATTATATTATCTGCCAATCTGACTAAGAAATACGTAGAATTCCTATATATTTATTTTACAATAATTATAGTAATCACCTAGCCCGTTTGGCTCCAAAGTGGCTTTAAGAAATGTTTTTGGTACAATTTATTTATGGTGCATTTAGAAAACACAGTTATTTATACGGTTATTGCTTGAAATTATTTGTGAGATAAAAACTAAACAGCTGAAACTAAATCATGGTTTTCATATTGTTTTGAAAATTCCGAAAGAAGCATTGTGACGTGGTCTTCATGTAGAGATAGTGAGGAATCATCTGCATTTGGTGACCACCAGCAATTTGTAAACTTTTCCATCTCATGCCACGCAAAAGCTAAGTTTCTGTGGCACACCAAGAAGCATATTATATTGTCTACCAATCAGACAAAGAAATACGTAGAATTCCGATACATTTATTTAAAAATAATAATAGTAATCAAATGGCACGTTTGACTCCAAAGTGGCTTTAAGAAATGTTTTTGGTACAATTTATTTGTGGTGCTTCGTATTTGAAACACTCAGTTATTGCTTGAAATTATTTGTAAAATCAAAACTAACTAGCTGAAATGAAATCATTGCTTTCATATTGTTTTGAAATTTTCGAGAGAAGCAGTGTGACGTGGTTTTCCTTTTGAGATAGTGAGGAATCATCTTCATTTGGTGATCTAGGCCAGCGATTTGCAAGCTTTTCCATCTCATGGCACGCATAAGCTAAGTTTATACGGCACACCAAAATACATTTTATATTTTCTGCCTAACTGACAACGAAATACGTAGAATTTCGATCAATTTTATTTAAAAATAATAATAGTAATCTACTACCCCGTTTTGCTCCAAAGTGGGATTAATAAATATTTTTGGTGCAATTAATTTATGGTGCTTCGGATGTAGAAAACGCTCAAATTTTTCAACTCGGGAAGAATTATTCGGCTTGAAATTATTTGTGAGCTTCCAAAACTAACTGAAATCGATCTTAAGTTCAAGCTGTTCAAAATTCAAGCCGTTTAACCATCATACACACTAGTGCCACGCTGGTTATTTTGAAGAGGTCTCTCTTCATTAGGAAAACTGATCAGACCTTGATAAACGAGATATCTTGTTTAAGTGAGAAGAAAATGGACCAGATCTTGATCTCGTCAAAAGCGGCAGCATCTTGATGATGAGGCATCTTGTCATTACCAAAATTGGTCAGATCTGGATGGACGAGATATCTCGTCAAAGTCACTTAGAGGGTTAAATTGTTTCAAATTTAACTTCGTTATAACAACTATCTAAAAATATTCCTGACTACTTTTTAAGTGATTGAAGTATTTTTTCTTCACACTATTTCAGAAATTTTTTACACAACCCGTCCTTTGACGTCACAACTAAATCAAACTGTAAAAAACTTGCCCGTTTTAGTGTGACTGATTAATATTATAAAAATTTTTTATCAACTCTGCGAGGCCTTTTCTCTTAAACTTAACATAGATGATGGTAGCGTTTTTGCGGCGGAATGTGCTTCCTATACGTATTCTGGGCATCATCTTACCCGACTTCACTGGGTGCCCCTTCACAAGTGACCATCACTTCTGGCTTTGTATAAGGCTACAATGACTTCGGTCAATTCTGTACTGTATTGTATTATGTATTGTATTTATCTTTGCAATCTGTACCCAGCCTTGCCATTGGAAATAAAAAATAAATCTTACCCGACCTCTTTTTGAATACGAGATTCACCTGTCGCCAACTTCAATTCCAAATAACGAATTCCGAATTGATTTTTGGTAGTTCATTGATCAACAAAAATTATATTTAACGCCAAACTGGTGAAAAACTTCATTTCAAGGTAACTCCAATATGTATGATGCGAGAGCATCGGATATCAGGAAGTGAAATCTTTGTTTTCCTTAATTTTTTGTTTATACAGAAAGTCCCTCTCACAATTGTTTATACTACATTTTTGAAAATGTTCTTGAGATTGTAAAATAATTAGCACGCACCATCATCAGATTGTGTTCTCGTTCGTTTATTAATTTGATGCTCTGTTATCTACTACAAGAATGATTACAAGAGTAAACTCAGAAAAGGTGGAATAAAATTTAGGATACTCAGAGATATCTTCGCAAATGTACAATTTTAAACTGATAAAATTGGCGCAATCAGAGCTTTGGAAAAATAACAAGAAACTAAAGGAATAGTATTATGAAGCAATAAAGTTTCTCTTTATTTGTATAAATAAAACTACTTGGATGTTTTTAGGACCTTTTATGACAAATATTGCAGAACTTTATTCCTTTCTTACACTTAGAGAGAGAGAGAGAGAGAGAGCGCCTTTACACAAATTGTCTTTTTTTTAGTCCCACAGTTCATATTTCCAACTTTTACTAAATTCTAAAGATTTTAAACATGTATAAAATCACTTGAAATTTTTTATCTGGCTTTCACTATTTGTTACTAGCAAACTTACAAACCGTTCTTCGATTTAAAAAAATAGTAATGTATCTAAAAATGAAAATATATACAGAAATCCCCTCTGTGTTAGTTTAAGTGATGCAACAACATTTTATTTTTACTTCAAAAAATTATTTTAGTAATACAAAGTGCAATACTTAGTGTTTAAGAACGGACCGTAAAAGTATATTAACATATAGAATTTGCAAACATGGAATTTGTAAAAGATTTCAACTGTTCAAAAACTTCACCCCTTTTTCCTTAAAAGAAAACCCTTTATTGTTATTCAAAATATTATTCAGATGATACTTTTTGTTAAATATAGAGGCTAAACAGCAATTTCCAATGAAAGAGTCCAATGAAAGCAGCGACTGCTGAACTGTTCCGAAATTAAAATTATTTCAAACTTGACTCATTAGAATGGGTCATGGTGATTAGGAAGAATTAAATAACATAAAAGTATTAGGCATCTTAGGTTATACCGGCGTTTGATAGCCGCTTCCTTGTCATAACTGTTTAACCCTCAAAGTGGTTTCGACGAGATATCTCGTCCATTAATATCTCACGAATTTTTATAGTGACGAGACATCTCGTCGTCAAGAGATTGACGATTTTTTTATGATGACGAGATCAAAACTTGGTTAGTTTTTTTCTGATTACGAGATATCTCGTCTGTCTATCAGTCTTGCTAATGAGGAGAGAGACGAGATATCTTGTCGTGACAACCACCTGGAGAGTTGTTGTTGTTGTTTCTCATGCCTAAACTGGCATACCAGAGTAGTGCCAGGCCCGTCGAAGACGGTAAGAGCGTGTGGATGCGCCTTCCATGTTATTGAGCCCCATTGGGAGGAAGTCCGACTTTGCTCGACATAAATGACACATCCGTTTTACAGGAAGGCCCCTTTCATACATCCATTCTCTCACACATATCGTAATTTAGATCCCAATCAGAGGCCGATAACCCCCTGATCAGGTATCCCCAGAGGTATTGATTTGGTATGGGAACATGGGGGACTTTGTGACCACGACCTATTTAACGTCCCCCAGTCACCATTAGTGAACACGACGGTCGGACACCAGGTCGAAGCGCCGATCTCGCAATCATCAGAATTGCAGGCTCCGCCGAGGACAGAACCCTTCTTATGCGAGCCCGACCCTCCACTCACTGAGCTACCGCGGCTACCTAGAGAGTTAAATAACTGATTGCTTCAAAATAGAAATTGTAAATAGAGGAAAAAATTTTATCAATTTGATGTGACTAAATTAATAATAATAAATATAAACAAGTTTTCCAAAAAAAAAATTATATATCAACATAATTGAGCATTTTATATTTTTTCTAAATAAATATTTATAACATGCATAAATGCATGCAGATATTAAAAAAAAATCTTTAATCTGGATATGTTTCACGATTCTATTAAGATATAAAATCAAACAAAAAGTGAAACGCGTTTCCATATTGTTCTCAGTTGAGGCGCCCAATATTCAAACACATGTGCTTCCGACGGAAAAGTTATACTTGCCTTAAGAACAAAAATATAAATTTAACAGAAAACTATTGGCGAACACTCTCACACAATCTTATATCATGATTTATCCGTCAATAAAAATGTTTTGCAGTTATTTTCTCTAAATAGTTAGCGTTTTGAAGAAGTTTCAAAAATATTTTCAGCACCTCAAACTACAAAAATACTTCGATTAAAAAAAATAAAAAACTATGGTGAGCCGCCCAAGCGTTATAGTGGATAAAGCACTCTGCTCCCACGCTTTGGGTTCGTGGTTCGATTCCCGACTAGGGCTACTGCCCTAGGACTGGTTGTATGTGATATCCGAGGTTGCGAGATCGGCGCTTAGACCTGGCTAAAGACCGTCGTGTTCGCTAATGGTGGCTGGGGCACGTTAAATAGGTCGTGGTCGTAAAGTCCCCCATGTTCCCATACCAAATCAATACCTCTGGGGTACCTGATCAGGGGGTTATCGGCCTCTGATTGTGATCTAAATTACGATATGTGTGAACGGGACCTTCCTGTAAAACGGATGTGTCATGCATGAAGAAGTCCAACCCTCCAGGGCAATGGCACCCCCGATTGGGCCATATATGGCCCGCACGACAGCAACAAGTCAGACTCCCGCCCAAGTGGTTCTTCACCAAAAGTGGATAGCTGCACCCTCTATGTCTTTACCAGTGATCAATTTGTGTGTTTGTGAAATAAAATCTGTATTCTTCTTCTGTGTCTGTCTTACTTCAGATCACTGGTTCCTGATCTCGTGTTTCACAGTTCAGGAGACACACGTCAACAACAACACAACAATGGTGAAAATAAGGGGGAATATGTTCTAAATAAAATATGGGTGCCCTTCTTACACTAAAGAATTTTATACAAATTTTGATAAATTTTTAAAATTTCCTGATGTTATATTGTGATGTTACATATTACGTACACTTACCCTACATACTCCTATATGTGATCGTGTAGTAAGAACAAAGCGATCGCCATCCGTACGTAAAAAAAAACCACCCTGTATTTAAATTACATTTTTATCTGAAACAGAAAATCTTTAAATAGTTTCCAAAAGTTACCTATATAAACTTGCAATTAGAAGGAATGCAATTAACACTTTAACATAAATCAACATAATACTTACTAAAATCTCTTCATAGTTTTTTTTATTTTATTTTATTTTATTTTTTTTTTCGGCCGACCAACCGGTATAGTGGTTAAGGTGTTAGCCTCTAGATCGGAAGGTTCCTGGTTCGAATCCGGGTCCGGGCATGGATGTTTGTAATCGTATGGTGTAGAGGCGGCTGGTGCACCTTAAATCTGTCGTGGCCGAAAGTCCTCACGTTGGGTTGGCGTGGAAGTTTGGAGAGTGGGGTGCCAGCTCAGGTGTTGCTTCGTCATCTGACCGTGGTTCAAAATTACGAGGTGTTGTCCTCGGATCTTTCCCTTAAGGGACTGATCCCGGACCGTCGTCAATAGCCCGTTGTGTTGCTCTAGTACGACGTTAACTAAAATTACCATTACCATTACCATTCATAGTTTTTCTCTCTGCTTTCCCATAAATAACCCATCAGGAGAGAAAACATTTTTCACTGTGCCTCTTTTCTGTAGAATTATTTTAATACAAAAGATTCTTGATGGCTGATGGCCAAACAGTAATGCGTCTACCATTTTTAGTGTGTAATAGCAAATCACTCTTTAGCCAAATATACTATTTTCACGAAGCATTAAAATTGTTTAAATTACAACGATTAACATTTAAACTGTACTTTTATCTGAAAAGGAAATTTGAAAATTCTTTCTCTCATTGCAAAAGCTACAAAACCTAACAATTTTACGGAAGCTATAAGCGTGGAAACATAAATCAACCCAATTACAAAACCCTCTTCACTGTCTCCCGTAAATAGAAAAGAAAACCTTTTTTATCATGGCTTCTTCCTGTGTAATTGCTAGGATTCAAATACTTTCTGATGACTGATGGTCAAGCAATAATACACATACTCTATACATCAATTTTCACACTCGTTAAGCAGTAAATACTATTTCCACGAAACATTAAATTTTTTTAAATGACAACGATTAATTAATATTCAAACTACATTTTTTTTCTGAGAAAGAAAGTAAATCTGCAAAGCCATTGCCAAATGCTAGCTACAAAATCCAACAAATTTGTGTATAATGCAGTTAACATGTTAACAGAAATCAACCCACTTACTAAATCTCTCTTCATTGTTTTTTCACTCTGCTTTCCCATAAATAACTTACCGAAGAGAGAAAACACTTTTTTCCTTGCCTTCTCCCTATGGAATTGCTTGGATCCAAATGATTCCTGATGGCTGGTGCCAAACCATAGCATCTATTATCTCCTAAGTCTGTGAAGGCCTAAACTCGTGAATGAAGGATAGTAATTAGATTAACGTCAAAGTTCCAATCCTTGACCAACTCCGACATCTAATCGAATTAAGGAGATTCAATTGACCTATATCTTTTAATCCAGAGTCCATGTGGCTAAGTGGTTTTAAGAGGCATAGCTCTATTGTACCAGTGGCGTTTAACAATTCATTGATCCACGTGGAATTCTATCGCAGTAATAAACTCAATTGTCATCTATTTCGATGTGATGAGTTAGGGCACAGAAGGTTAATATGTCTGTTTTTGGTGTCGATGATACAAAAGATTAAATTCAGAGAAGTTGAGGATTATTTACAAAAGAGTAATAGAAAATACTATCTTTTGAAAATTGATTGCATACAGCAGTAGCGGAGGATTTTATTTCGGAGGTCATAAATTAAAACTAAAGCAAATGTATGTCAAGTTAAGATCTTGTGTCAATTTTTAAACTAATTTTTTATGTATGCTGACTTCAGAACACGATTTTAAAGCCTTCAAGGGGTTTCTAAAGTGACGTGTATGTCTTCCGTCATGATCTTATCAAATTTTATAATGATGAATATTTTGCTTGAGTTATCTATCTAGTCATCAGGATATTGCCAATGTTTTGATGATGACGACATCAGGGTCCTGGTGGCTTTCTTCGAATGACGAGATCGCTCGTTCATCTAGATCTGGTAAGTTTTTCTGATGACGAGATATCTTGTCGAGACAAACACTTTGAAGGTTAAGGAAAGCATTAAAATGACTAATCTTGATCAACTTTAACGAATGACTGTTATAAGGATTCTACCAATATTTACAGGGCACATTAATCTCTTGTCACTAGAAAAAAACTAACCAGATCTTGTTCTCGTCACCTTCAAAAAGCCAGCTATCTTGAACACGAGTTATCTCGTTATTTGGAAAACGGACCATATCTTAGAAGACGAGATATCTCGTCATTTGAAAAAAGTGACCAGATATTAATATCACTAGGAGATTTTCAGGTCTCAGTTTTTCTTTCTAAACGTGTATTATATTGTAGGCATTACTTCGAGATGACTTTACATTTTCCATACATTCTTTACAATGCTAAGCAAATGATTTCTGATCAATTTTTCTCTAGAGCATCAAAAAAGGTTCATTTTATAACTTTTCCAGATTCTGCTTACAGTAAAAAAAATGATCAAGTGGTATTCTTAGGTTGCTCCATAACGTTAACAAATATCCTATAATGTATCCAAATGTTATGTGTGTGTTGGCGAAATTGTCTTCATAATTGAATAAGTAGAGGACGATTAAATAGGCACAGGAGATATTCAAACCCTTGATTCTGGAAATTCACATTTTATTTTTGTGTCACTTTTGGGGAAATTCTATGATACGTTGACATATGGAGGGGATAGTTGAATCAGGGCAGAGAAAAATAATATCCCCATGATTATTTCTTTCATGCATAGTTATGCATATTGAGTAATTTATCTTTTATGTTGTATTATGTATATTAAATACTACAATAATAGTTAATTTAAGAATAAAATAATTTTATTTATTTTAAATACTAGAACAATGTATTTCATGCCTCATTTCTAGCATTTTATTTGTAGAAATATTTCGAAAATCATTAATCATGCTTTGGTAGAGGAATCAACCACCCACAGCCTATGATTAAACAACTGGCTATCAACTATTGGTACCCCTACAGGAAACTGCCACTGGTATCCACCCACTACCCTACCTCTGACTGCTCTACTGGTATCCTTTTCTTGCTACCTGTTATTTCTGGTACTCCTACTTCAGATCACCACAGGTACCACTATCCCACCTCTGACTACGCTAAAGATACCGACTATTATTGATTCCCACCACTCCTGGTGCCCTTACTGAGGCTTGCCACTGGTACCCACTATAGTTGTACCCGCCACTTATGGTACCCCTACTAGAGCCCGCCAGCGTTACCGACTACCCCACCTCTGATTATGCTACTGGTACCTCCTTCTGTCGGTAACTGTAATTTCAGGTATTTCTACTAGAGCCCGCTACTGGTTCTTACTACTCCACCTCTGATTATGCTACTGGTACCTCCTTCTTTCGGTAATTGCCATTTCTGGTGTTTCTACTACAGCCTGCCACTGGTTCCTACTACCCTACCTCTGATTTTGCCAGAGGTACCTCCTTCTTTTGTAACTGCTATTTCTGGTGTTGCTACTACAGCCTGCCACTGGTTCCTACTACCCCACCTCTGATTTTGCTACTGGTACCTCCTTCTTTCGGTAGCTGCCATTTCTGGTGTTGCTACTACAGCCTGCCACTGGTTCCTACTACCCCACCTCTGATTACGCTACTGGTACCTCCATCTTTTGGTAACTGCTATTTTTGGTGTTGCTACTACAGCCTGCCACTGGTTCCTACTACCCCACCTCTGATTTTGCTACTGGTACCTCCTTCTTTCGGTAGCTGCCATTTCTGGTGTTGCTACTACAGCCTGCCACTGGTTCCTACTACCCCACCTCTGATTACGCTACTGGTACCTCCTTCTTTTGGTAACTGCTATTTTTGGTGTTGCTACTACAGCCTGCCACTGGTTCCTACTACCCCACCTCTGATTACGCTACTGGTACCTCCTTCTTTCGGTAACTGCCATTTCTGGTGTTTCTACTACAGCCTGCCACTGGTTCCTACAACCCCACCTTTAATTACGCTACTGGTACCTCCTTCTTTCGGTAACTGCCATTTCTGGTGTTTCTACTACAGCCTGCCACTGGTTCCTACTACCCCACCTCTGATAACGCTACTGGTACCTTCTTCTTTCGATACCTGCCATTTCTGGTATTCCAACTCACCACTGGAACTTACTACAATTGCTCCCGCTACTTCTGGTACCTTTAATGGAGCACGTCACTAGTACCCACTACACCACTTCTGACTACGCCACTAGTACAAAGCATCTGAAAGAATATAACAAAGAATGCATTGTTATTAGAAAGTAGGTATTTAAAGGAACCAGAGGAAAGAAAACAATTACGAAACTCGTGTTTCTCCCACCTTCGAAAATGCTTACTCACCCTGTAGGAGGTTTTGCTTTATAAATATTTCTTAAAAATAATATTCTTTTGAGCCAAATAAGAAACATGGAGGCGGATTTCTAAAAACATCTGACTCAAACATCCTAATTAAAATGATTTCCTTCATCCAAAGAATTCTTGCGTGCATAATTGGTTTCTCCCTCTTCCATGTAGAGAAAAATATCAATTTTCGGAGAACTGAATCCCTCGTGCGAATTGAAGAAAATTAAAAACAAGAAGTTGACGGTGGAATTGATTTGAATTCGGGGAACTGTTTCACGATTTATGCACGCTGGCCGAATATCTTCTCTCATTCCTGGTTCTCGTCTTTTCAGATTTGAGAAATGTTTCTATGACATGCCTGGGTCTTCCTAGAACTCAACTTAAGCCTCTTTTCTAGTTATTTCGCTGAAATTCTTATATCTGCCTTTCAAAGAATTATTATACTTGCCTTAGCCCACTTCAAAAACGACCGAATAAAATTAAATAATTTCCCTAGTCTAGTCCAGTGTTATATTAAATTAAAGACCATCATGGGGACTTATAAAAGGAACCAGTGGGATTGGTTGAAAACACACTCATGTTTTACAAATAAAATACATAATTTTCGTAGGATTAAGAAGCTCATTGGTTTTTTTACTGCACTAGCAACCTGAGAGTTCTAGATGGCGTAGGTTTGATTCCTGTAGCTTACTGTGGATGTTTTTATATCTTCTGTGTCAGTAAAATTTTCTTGCGTGTATGTGCTAGGGATGCGACATAGATGTCGATGTTTTCAAAACATCGATGTATTGGAGTCGATGTTTTTGTAACATCGATGTTTATACTTGTCGATGTTTTTAAGTTGTCGATGTTTTATTTTTAAATGAAAAAAGTACCGTTATAAAAATTTTAAAAATAACCAAGTAGCATAATTTTCATAATCAGCAAATTCAACATACTTTTAGAACAAAGTGGCCAAGGGTGAAGGGTCTGAAAAGTAGGGATGCGACATCGATGTCGATGTTTTCACAACATTGATGTTTTATAAAAAAAACATCGATTAATTGGAGCCGATGTCGCATCACTAGTTGATAAACCAGTTATAAGAAATGGGGGAAAAAGTTAAAATACACTGAATTTTAAAAACATCGATAGTTTGGGGGCGATACATTATCAATTTCGATGTTTTAATTTCGAACATCGATGTTTCAAAACATCGATGTTTTGCTGTCGATGTCGCATCCCTAGTATGTGCATTACGTGGTGGACACAGTAACCCATTTGTGTATTCACAGCCAGGGGATTACAAGTTCGAAACTCGATCCAACCAAAGACAGTCGTGCGCGTGAAGGCTGAGGCACTTTAAATCTGTCGTGGCTTTAAATGTCCTCACGTTGGCGTGGCTTGGAAGTTTGGAGAGTGGAGTAATACCTCAGATGTTACCTCGTCATTCAAAACTGCAAAGTGTTGTCCACGGTAGGTAGGTATTCAAATTACGTCGCACTGGAGCAACACAACGGGCAATTGGGGGCTATTCAGAGATCGAAAGCCGATGAGAAAGATCTGAGGACACCACGCAATTTCGAACCACGGTCAGATGGCGTGGTCACATCTGATCTAGCACCCCACTCTCCAAACTTCCACACCACGCCAACGTAAGGACGTTCAACGTGCATCAGACCTCTTTGTACCTGACGGTCTTCGGTCGAACTCGATCTCTCATTCCTCCGGTTGATAATCCGTTAATCTTAGATCCAGGTTACCTGGAGATTAACGGATGAGCAACCGGAGGGTTTGCTAGTTGGAATCCAACCAAAGACCGTCATGTACAAAGAGGGCTGGTGCGTGTTAAATAGGCCTAGGATCTTTCCTTCGTGAATGACTCAGGACCGTCGCCAATAGCCCGACATGTTACACGCTAGTGCGACCTTAACCAACTACCAACCCACTCTACTTTGCGTAGCCTGTCTTGTGTTTGGAACAGTAGGACCAAAAATGGGCCTTGTGTCATAAAATCCCAATTCGGCCAACAGACCATAATTTTTGGAGTTAAATTAGTCTTATGGACTACAGGATGTTACTAAACTCATGGTACACATGCATGGATCGGCACGGTGATTTGTGCTTGTCTAGTTATTTCCGATCACCCCCTTATGTCTGTACCGTGAGTTTAGGAACAACCTGTATAAATTGTGTAAGTATTTATAAATCATAACCCTCATAGTGGTTGTCTTACTGAGGTAGATCCTTCGTGATCTACCTCAGACTACCTCGAACTACCTCTGTTATCTCGTTATTACCAAAATTGGTCAAATCGTGATGGCGAGCTGACCAGTCGAAACAACTACAGTGGTAACAGTTGTCTGCCTGCCATAGCGTAAAGGTTAAGAAAGACAGTAGTTGTAACACTGATCAAAGATAGGACATTCAAGCCGGATTTTCACTAATGTTTATTTTGGTCCTGCTGACGATGGATGTTTGGTTCTATCGAAATAGCTGTGCACCACTGCATCAGTTTTATCACCTTTTCTTTATCATCTTCATAAGGAATTTATTTAAGCCTTTTTACTGATTAAATTACAGAGTTATTATTTGTTCGCAACTTCGCTAGCATTAGATCAAGAAGCGAGACTAAATATTTTAATACTCAGTGACATGGAGAACAGAATTAAATAGATAGGGCTAATAAACTTTATTTTATTATTTTTATTTCGATGCTATAGTTATTTTTCGATTAAAAAGTCATAATTCTGGCTTTATTACTAAAGATTATTGTTTCAGTTACGGATTTCTTATTACGGAATCTACGTTACTATCTCTACATTCTTTAAAGGGAATTCAACACTAATGATTTGAAAGGTGTATGAATAAAATAATAACAATTATTGATACTCATTTCCTTTAAAATCCATGTTTGCTATTAAAAGAGTACATATTACTATATAAACTGGATGGAATACGAAGGCTTCACGTTATAGAAGTGTAAGTTTGTCATCAGAGGTAGATCCATAAATAATGTGACCCCATCCGTGCCGTTTTTAGGTAGGCTGTCCTCAAGCACAGCTTTAGGACGCCGAAATGTCCCGTTTTCAGAAAGTGATCAAACCACGGTAACAATTTCAAAACAAGGCGCGAAAAATAAAAAAATCCAACGTACCTCATCTTTTTGTAAGTATTTATTGTAGATAATTCCGGAAAATCTTAAGCACAAAAATTATTCCCATCGTTTTTGCGATCAACGATTTGTATTGGGGAAGATCGGGAAGACTTGTTTTGACAGAAGAAAACGAGATGATATTGGATTGGATATTTAAATTTAGTACTTGTAATCACTTTAGGCGTCTAGATTTTTGGAATTCACATTGTAAAAGAACAGGTTGTTATTTCTTCTCTCTAGTCTGCTAGCTCGTTCCTCGATTGCGAGCACGCGTAGGTAGCTCGTGCATCTTTCTTGACGATTGATTATGGTTTTTTTATCGACGTGATTATAGTCAATTTATATTTCTTGTACTTGGAACCTTCATTTCAATAATGCCGAAACTTAAGTTCACTCTTTTAATGTTAATTTATAAACTAAGTATCCATTTATAAAACACACAAAAGTAAATTTTAAGAAATCATGCCAAGAATTTTATTCTTATTTAAAATCAACACCAAATATACTTAAGCAAATTTGTTCTTCAGAAAATATAAGACCCCATAAATCATATATTTTCACGTGTTACACATTCCTGTTCTTCTCATTAATAAATAAAAACTATAAAGAAATATGTGTTTTCTTGAATATACTCATATTATTACCTCAAAATTAGTAGATGTCCCGTTTTGAGATAAAAAATAAATGGTCATAACTCTCAAGAAATATCTCAAGTTGCACATAGTATCCACGAAGGCTGTTTGTGGAACAGTATATAAATATTACTAAGGTTAATGATTACTTATGAATAAAATCATAAGTGTGTGACTGCATAGTTTTCCCTAAGGTACATATGTATTTGGTATTAAAACGTTGTTTCCACTTCACTATAGAAACTGGATGGAATAGCGTCTCAAGTTGTAGAGAGTATACACGAAGTGCTGTTAGTGACAGAGTATATAAATGTTACTAATATTAGTGACTAAAATAGAATAAGAGTGATTGTATCGTTTCCTTCAAGGTATACATACTTATTTGTATTAATACTGATGCTTTTGCTTCACTATAGAAACTGGATGGAACCCTAAGAATTCATGAAATTGCACTGTGTAGAAGTGAATTGCGCCATGCTAAGACACAGACTCAAGAAACTGCTCAAGTTGTAGAGCGTATCCACGAAGTGCTGTTCGTGGAAGAGTAATGCATCCAGTAATGAAGCGCACTTTAAACATTTTAGTAAATGCTACCCCACTTAAAATGTGGCAAGCCTAATGGCTGGTAGGAAATATTAGTAACATTTATATCCCCTGGTAAGCAGTATATACAACCTCTTCCGGAGATTAAGGATTTACGGCTGCGCCCAATCCATATTGTATTAAATAGCGGCGAGTCAAGGAAGCCATTTCACCCCGAATCGGAGTTCGCTGCAATCAATCAGCGAGATTAGCTAATCGTGAATCTGTCGTTCAAACAGAATGCAGGTGCTCTTTCCCTTAATGGTTAAGGTAGATCAACAGATCCAATGGTATTCCTCCTCTAAAAGCCATTTCAATCTATCGCCTTTACGAGGTTTCGGGGTTTCACATTACGGAAAAATCCTCTCTAGGAGATCTTTACACGAAAACACTTCTGGACAGAAATCACTTGGACTGCACTCGTTATATGAAACATTCAGGGGTTGCATTCGTGGTAAGTGCTGATAGCTCCCTACCTTCACTTCCAGATTAACTGATGACGGAACATTATAGAAAAGCCTTAATGGCCATTGTTTAGACGCCTGCCATCAATTTTATTGGATGGGGATCACAATCCGGGGAAGCATCAACATATTCTGATCCTGAGAGGGGGGATTTTTTCTCCACCACCCCGCCTGGGAGGGTTGTTGTTGTTGACAGCCTGTTCAAGAGGAGTGGTTATAGAAATGGGCTGGAGGGGGAAATTCGATGCGTTTTATTACTTTTCGCTTTTATACTTTATAGCCGCGTTATTGCCCTTTCCGCCGGAGAGAATCGGGCGAGGTTTGGTCCCGTTTCCTCTTTTTTGGAGTAATTTCCGAGAAGGGTTCGGATTCATTTACTTGGTTTAATGAGGATCATTAATTCCGACTTCATCTAGGTTGCTCGCGAAGGGGTGTATTTGTAAGCAACTTGTTCATTAGGTGGGTTATGAGAGGGGCTGTAAATGGGGGTGACGGCTTCCAGAGGAGTTGAGTGATTCGTTCGGGTCGAAATGTATTGTTTTGAATATCTTTACTTCGTGTTTTTCTTTCAACCCTCTGCGAGTCTTAAGATTTCCGAGTGGTATACTATTTCCTTTATCCCAAAATATACTCAAATGACTTAGTAACCACAGCTACTGGTTAAAAGAATCGATGGATTAGTTCAACATTTGGAGATTCTATTGGTACAAAGAATAGATACTTTTAAAACAATTCCATTGGTTCTTTCTTTGGAATACAATCACTTGAAACGATTATATTGTTCCCTTCATTGAAATAGAATAATTTGGAAGATTCTATTGCTGATTTACTTGAATTACAGGAGCTTCATACACGGGATTGGTAGAATAAAGGATTAGCAATCAGAGTATTGCGAAATCGAATCGAACTCAAGATCGCCGTGTACAAAGTAGGGATGCGACATCGACAGCAAAACATCGATGTTTTGAAACATCGATGTTCAAAATTAAAACATCGATGTTGATAATACATCGTTCTAAAAACATCGATGTTTCTAAACATCGATGTTTTTAAAATTCAGTGTATTTAAACTTTTTTCCCCATTTCTTAAAACTGGTTTAGCAACTAGTGATGCGACATCGGCTCCAATACATCGATGTTTTTATAAAACATCGACATCGATGTCGCATCCCTACTTTTCAGACCCTTCACCCTTGGCCACTTTGGTCTAAAAGCATGTTCAATTTGCTAATTATAAAAATTATGCTGCTTGGTTATTTTTTAAATTTTTACAATGGTACTTTTTTCTTTTAAAAATAAAACATCGACAACGTAAAAACATCGACAAGGATAAACATCGATGTTACAAAAACATCGACCCCAATACATCGATGTTTTTTAAAAAACATCGATGTTTTGGAAACATTGACATCGATGTTTTGGAAACATTGACATCGATGTTTTGGAAACATTGACATCGATGTTTTGGAAACATTGACATCGATGTCGCATCCCTAGTACAAAGGGGCTGATGCGTGTTAAATCCGTCGTGGGCTCATATGTCCTCACATTGGCGTGGTGTGGAAGTTTGGAGAGCTCAATTTTTTCTCAGTCTCAAAGTTTGGTGCCAGCTCAGGTGCGACCGGGTTATGATGACTATGGTTCAAATTAAGTGGTGTTGCCCTTGGATCTTTACCTTTGGGTTTGATCCCGTACCATCGCCAAAAGCCCGCTATGTTTCTCACGTTATATTTCTCAAAGTTAATTAAGTACCTACCTACCTTAAAGTAGAAACCTTTGGTACGATCCTATTGGCTTATTCTGTAAAATAGAATCCGATGGAAGGATTATATTGGTCAAGAAGGCCAGAAATGCTTAGAAGTCGTGCAGGATAGACTACAGGTTGCGAGGTGGAATCACGCGTGTGAACCCCTTGGGAGGTTAATCAGTCGCGAAGAGTGTGAATTGACGAAGTTTCTTAGAAAAGATACCCCGAATATAAAACAAAAGTTCATTTCAACCCTGAAAGTGGTTGTCTCGACGAGGTATCTCATCATCATAAAGAAATTCGTACTATCCTGATGACGAGATATCTCGTCATTAGCAAAATTGGTCTTAAATTGATGGACCAGATATCTGGTCGAAACCACATTGGAGGGGGAGGGGGGGGGGGTTAAACAGTAAACACGCCTTAAAGAACGGTGAAATCGGAAATTGTTTTTCATCGGAGATCTGTGTTTGAAGTAAAAGCTAAATAAACCTGGCAAAAGAACGAGCGGTTCCCTATGAAAGAATAGCTTGTTAGAATTCCAACTAAAAGTAATTAACATCTGCATTTCCTTTAGCCTTTTCTAAGTTTAATGACTCGACCCTAAATGAATATTTAATTCAATTACTCGACACACACGATAGATTACTTTTCTCCCCCCCCCAGTTTTCTTCGGGTAAAAAATAGCTGTTTTTTAGCATCTTGATTCTTTAAAAATGCAATGAGCTTCAATTACCTATTTCGTTTAAGTACACGGCACTTTTCTGAGCAAAATTTGCTCTCATTATTTATTTAGCTATTGAGAAATAGCAGAGGAAAAAAGACACTGATGTACCCCATCTCCCCCTCAGTCTCATCTAGATCTTAAAAAATCTCAGTATGTAGTAAGACGAAGGCTCACTTCTTTCAGCGGTTTTTTTTTTTGTCAGGAGAATTTTATTAACAGGCGTTAGATTAAAAGAACACTTTTTTAAAGGTCTCTCTAGATCCTGAACTTAATTAGAGGTTCATGCAAAGACAGTTTTCGATGGGGAGAATTTTCGATTTTCAGTCTTATGGCACTTAAATGAATAGCACGACAGAACTGAAACCTACTCAATTTTATAAGTAAGAAATTCCATTAGAAAGGATATAATCTTTTAATTCTTCCTTTTTATGAATGGTGAAATAATTTGTTGGATCTTTAAAAAACAGCGTTAGGTGAAACTAATTAGGTAAAAATAATTCCTTTACAAAGAAAACTCGCTTTATTCTTCAAACATGGGAATAGTTATAACATTGACGACTAAGTATTAACTTCATTTGTTTGCACAAGTGAATACAATTCCCAGTTAGATAGCACATTATCGGATGATACGTAGCTTACAATTAAGAATTCTAGAATAAAAGGATAATAAATTACTACTATATCACAAGTTAAAAGGGAAAATGAAGTGGATATGTTTGCACAAAACACAAAAGGAATTGTTAATATATAATTTAACAAAGGATGAGGACGAGAGAGATAAACATGTTTAATTAAATAGGACTATCCTCTGTTGCAAATGTTTAATAAAAGAGTATTAAACATTAGTATTCTTTTTAAACAATAACAATTAAATAAACACCTAAAAACTTGTATAAATGAAGTTTTAAATGTAAATGTTCTGTAATTTAAAGTTTATGATTCACTAGCGTAAATATTGTACAACAAAAACGAGGGACAAATACTTGTCACTTTCAATGTTAGTTTGATGTGAGAAGGTCACAGTTCTCTTGTAGAAAATTTCCTACAGAACTCCATAGTGTGTCCCGTTTGTCCCTGCGAAGCTTTTGTAAATTCTGGGACTTCATTGGGAAGATCTGTGCTATGAATATTGGATAAATGTTATACAATTGTTGGAAATAGTCAGCCGCAATTGCTGGAAAATCTCTATACAAACTCGAATGAATTAGAATGATGAATGACTATATAAATTAACCAACCCTCCTGGATGTCGTGTCGGCGATGTGTCTCAGCTGACCAGATCTTGATGGACGAGATCTCTCGTCATTGGAAGAAACTGATCCGATATTGATCTCTTCATTGATGACAAGACTTGATGACAAGATATTATCGTCATATATAAATTAATCCTCCTGGATGTTGTGTCAACGATGTGTCTCAACTGACCAGATCTTGATGGACGAGATCTCTCGTCATTGGAAGAAACTGATCAGATATTGATCTCTTCATCATAAAGAAATCGGTATTATCTTGATGACAAGATATTATGGTCAATTGTAAGCAAAATTGGTTGGATCTTGATGAACGAGATATCTCGTCGAAAACCCCTTGGAGTGGTAATATATAAACTCAAAAATATGTAATTTGAATATATTGTAACCTGTCTGGTGGCTATTCATTTTAAGGTTATTCATTAGGGAAATGGTTATTCATTTTAAGCTGTTTCTTTGTTCAGTAATTACTATGTTGAGGCGTATCTTGTGCATAGTTATTCACATGGTGTGATAAATGTGTTGAAATAAACGCGCGTGGTTAAGTTATGCACATCTTAATATGCGTCGCATAAATGTTTATGCTAAAATCTTAGGGTTTATAATTTTTTAGTTTCATACTTGCATTCAAACTAGAACAATCGTGTTTTTAGTGATAATGTAAAAGTTGATAAGATGAGATCATCATTTTCCACTATGAACTAACGACACTAAATATTTTAGTGTGGAGTCCAGGGTCCACGCATAAAGAAATGCAAGTTATGTAAGTTCAACTTAAATAAATTTCATATTATAAACAATAGATGTTGCACCCTTTGCCTGGATTCAAACTTTAAAAAATCAATTCAGTTTAAAAATGTTTATTATAAATAAAATCATATTAAAATACATTGCTTTTGTATTTGTCGGTTGACGTGCGTAACAACTTCGGTTATGTTATATATTATTAAAAGCTATTTTGTTTCTTTTGTTATTAGAGCTCATCATTAGGGCTTTAATTTTGATGACCAAAATATTTCTAGAAAATGTACCTAATAAGTGAAATGTTAAACAACCTAAAATGTTAAAAAATATTACCTAAAAAATTTCTTTTAAATAAAGTGACTCGAACCTAACTTTTGAGGTCAAAAGATAATGTTTTCTGTCATCTGGCAACACAATAGTTTAAACATTAAAACTTCGACTTGTACTGAAACCACCAAGAAGCATACATTAAATAGACTACGTACTATGTTCAGTCTCCTGAAAATTCTTAATTTCTAAAGTTTGTTCCCGATAGAAATGAAAAATGAGGCTTTTGAGAAATTCACCTTTTACCTTGGAAATATAAAAATATGTAAAATAACAACGTCAAATAAAAATAATGCTTTAAAGTAACCGAAAAACATAGAAAAGAGCCTTTGCTTAAAAATCGTGAAAATTATATGAAAATGTCCTAACAAAGGCATATAAATCGGCTTAGTTTTTTTTAATAAAAAAAGATTCGATTCTATCTTTAGGGATAAATATGCTAAATCACCAAATTCTTAGCTGTGCTGATCACATCACATTTCATTGTTGAGTTCAATCCATGTCACCCGAATAACAACTGCGATCTAAACTAACAGCTGCCGATGTTCTATGCTGAATTTTCAGGAATTATCTTTCTTCTAAGGCAATGAATTTCAACAAGAAATGCCATCGCTTATTTTAAATTTTAAATTCAATTTTGGATCAATATTCAATTAGAATACAGCAGAAAAGGCGTGTATTTCCAGTGCCCACACAATTCGAAACAACTAATAAATACAAGCCTCTTTCTATTAAACGACGCGTGTATGATTCTTCTTTTCCGGAAATGTATCTCCTTTTACCAAGCATGCGATCCATGAGGAATACATATCGTACTTCCATTCACCCAGTTTCTTTGCAATTCTTTATTGAGCGAATAGAAGCATGAAAAGAGCAATATACGGCATGGCCCAAAGGCTTATTAATGGGGAAGAACGTGAGTTTGTTGGAAGTGAAAGAAACCATTACCTTCTTCTCAGCGAATCCAAAGAGGTCCATTCAAAGTCGAGGAGAGAATAAATAAGGTACAGCAGCAGCTACCAAGACACGAAGTTGTGCCAAGACCTCGCCATTTCTTGCACAAGTTTTCTAACCAGGGGCCTTAATAACTTTTAGGAATTCTGTAATTTGATCTGAGAAGAATTTGTCAAGTTGTGTATTTGTGGACGGCGTCATTTCCGGTACAAATCTCCCACCCCTTCAGATTACCAGTCCATTTCCTGGACAATACGGAGAATTCCGGTGCCGTATTTGCTCCCGAAAAATTGCTGGAATGATCCTTTATTACATTCATTTACAGGTGGTTCAATTATGTGGCTTTTGTTTCTTTACCTGAACTCGTGTAGCATTTCTTTCTGTATAAGAACACGGTCCAAAGAGTTGATTAAGTTGTTTAGTTTTTAAGGACGTCTCTGACATTTTAGCTGTATTACTCAGTTCCCTTTAACAAAAAAAACCTAATCTTCAATAGTTTAAATTCTTCTTTTACAGGTGGTTCAATTATGAGGTTTTTGTTTAATTACCTGAACTTGTGTTTGTGTAGCATTTCTTTCGGTATAAGAAAACACTGCCCAAACAGTTGATTAAGCTATATAGTTTTTAAGAACGTCACTGTGGACTTTTGGAACCAGTTTCACTGTATTACTCATTTCCCTTTAACAAGAAATCCAACCCCAACAACAACTTCAACAACTTAAATTCTTCTTTCAACGGGGGAAGGAGTTTTAACAGCAACTTCTCTTTATTCTTTAATTTTTCATGCCTACAATTTGTTGAAGTGAGGAAAGTATTCATTATTTATCTTTTAACTACACATTTTCGTAAAATTCGCTGGGAATTTTCGGTTTGCTAATTAGTTTCGAATCTTTTAGGGGCTCATTAATCTCCGTTGTTATCGCGTTTTACTTTAAAAATCTAAAAAGCTTATTAGTTCATTTTGGGATCTTGAAATTAACCATAACCTGCTGATTATTTGTGTTCATCAATCTAAATTAACAAACTGAATTTTCTTTCTGTGTTACAGCCTCATTTTACACAATTAAATAGAGTGCGGGTAAGTTGTTTCTCTTTTCTGAGAAATCAATATTATGCATTGGAGTTCATCGGACTATCTTGATTCCAAATTCATTAAACAAGTATATTTTAGAAAACTCTAAGCTTCTTTTTTTATTTCAAAGCTTATATATATTTCTAATAAAAATAATCGAATTAATCAGTACTGTGCATCTTATTTCATGATATTCTTTACGTTTCAAATATTGAATAAGAAACTTTGAAAATACTGAATTTAATTTTAAAGTTTATGTATATTTGTAATAAAAATAATATCATTAAACCATACTATGCATCCGAGTTCAAGGGATTCTTTACATTTCAAATCCCTTAAATAAGTATCTTTTCGGAAATTCTAAACTTAATTTTTTACTTTGGGTTTAACACTCTTCTTAACATTAAGATAATTTTGTTTACTGTATTACACAAATGTTTTATTTGATGCATTTCAGAGAAATATTATTAAATATAAGAATTGACGGTTCAGTTTCCTTTTATGTTGTAATTATCTTACTGTTTGTGTGAACTATATACAACGAGATTGCTTCACACTTGGAAAGAAGCTTGTGTACTTATAAAAGAATTATTAAAATATCACATTTTGATGGCAAAGAATTCTAAGCTTTCGAAGTTTTGATAGAAATTAATAATTAATTTCATCTTAACATAAAAATAAATAAATGATAAATGCTTAAAGAATCAGAGATGTCTTGGTCTAGACTTTAGAAAAGATTTTAAAACTAAATGTTCAAGTCTTTATAGCAATATAACAATAAAAGGAAAGGAAAAATGTCGAAATGATATTTTTAAAGATTTTGTGTTCCAACTCTCTTTAAATGATTCAGATTACATTTTATCTTACCCTTCGTTATACAGGGTGTCCATAAAAGAATGTCCCAGTTTCAATGGTATATTATAACAGTTTAATTTAGACTATTTACAGCAAATTACATATCAAATTGAAGGTAAACTCCCCTAGTTTTTCATACAAATGTTCAATATGTGTCATCTTAAGTTATACGGCACACATCCTACCTAAAGTCCAATTCTTCCCACACTTTGGTTAACAAGTCCGGAGCAATGGCATCTTCAATTATGTGTCTCAACTCTAGCAAATCATTAGGCAGTGGCGGAACGTAGACACATAGATCTTTCATAAATCCTCAAAGGAAAAAATTGCATGGCATTATGTCAGGTGAACATGGAGGTCAGCGAAAAAGAGCTCTGTTGTCACGACCATTATGATAAATCCAACGGTCAGGGACATCGACGTTCAACCATTCTCTTGCAAAGAGATTACAACAGGGAGGGGCTCCATCCTGTTGCTAAGTAAAGTTTACAGGTTCACCCTCTACTAATTGGGGAAAGAAACATTCTTTCAACATATCTAGATAAGCCACCCCTGTTAAGAATTGGACTTTAAGTTGGTGTGTGCCGTATAACTAAAGGTGGCACATATTGAACATTTGTAAGAAAAACTAGGTGAGTTTACCTTCAATTTGATATATGATTTGTTGTAAATAGTCTAAATTAAACTGTTATAATATGCCATTGAAACTGGGACTTTCTTTTATGGACACCCTGTATTATACCTCCACAAACAGCGCATTCGGTGTGTGTTAAACAACTCGCTTACTTGCCAATCTGTCCGATGAATTTTAAGAAATCTCAATCTGTTTCATTAGCTTATTTTCTGGAGCTCAATAGACATTTTTAAAGTAATTATCCTGTACTGAATTAATAAAAAAGGTTTTGTTGTCCCGAAAGAGAGAGTTATTGAAAATAATTTCTATTTCCAAAAATAATCATAATAATAATCTTTACATAATTTCACTCTCCAAGTGGTTGGCGAGGTATATTGTCACTGTCAAAACTGACAAAATCTTGATTGGTTAGATATGTCGTCATTAGAGGAAAAGAGGCCTCTGATCACGTCATCATAAAAAAATTGACAGTATTTTGATGACGAAATTCATAGTCATTGGCAAAATTGGTCAGATCTTGATTGATGAAGTATCTCGTAAAAACCATGGAGGAAAGGTGTAAGTAGAGTAAGCAATGACAACATTTTTATGTGACCAGGATCATGTGATCCAAGCTAGTAGTAACGTGACCCTTAGACTACTTTCGTCAATCGGGATGCATCATATGATTGGTCCACTGGACGAGAGAAGACGCTCATCGATTTATTCATCTTGTGAATGGTCCATTGCGACAGAATAATGGAATTTGTCTATTGCATCTCTATTGTCGCCACTATATAGAAACGCGCATTCACGCATCTGCAATTTCATAAGATTTTGAAAGAAACGGGCACACTTTTTGAAGCTTATTCAATAGCCATGCACAGTGTACGTAAATTTCAAGTCTATGATATAAAACTCTTATAGTTAAATAAATAATGTGTAATTTAACATAGAAGTTGATAATTTTTATTTCGAAAAAAACTAGTTCTTGCCGGTGCTCGCTATACCACTCTGCATGCTAAATATCCTTTTTAACTGTTACTCAAGAAGCACGATATATCGATATTATTGTAGTTTTGTGTTTCATAATATTTAAACTCCATTCAAATTCCTCTTTTTTAATAACATATTCGTCTGATCTCGCATTCCTAGAGCCGTAGATCGATAAAATATGTAAGTGTTAATTCTAACGTCATGTTAATAACGTCAAATATATTAAACAATATTTTTCACTATTTTAAACAGTTTCAGCGTCGATTTGTTCAACTTGTGGTTTCATATAATTTAAATAAAAACGCATAATTTAATGCGTAATTTGTGTGTGTGTGTGGGGGGGATTTTTATTCCGATTAAACCAAACTTCATTACATAGTTCCATCGATATATCGTCCTTTTTTATTGTCCCTAAGAAGCAAAATACATAGTGTGTGTGTGTGTAATGGGATATATATTTGTTTCGTCATATTCAAACTTCCTTAAAAAGCCTTTTTTTCAATTATATCTCCATCAATCGCAGACTTCTTATTTCGACAAACAATGTAAGTGTGTTGTTTCTTAATTGCTCAAGTTAGACCTAGTTTCTGAGTTCAAGCACCTTCAAAAGGTTAAAGATGAGCTTAGAATATAAGCCCCTAGGACAGCAATGAAGTGACCAGAAGAGCCTTGGTCTATTTTGCACTTCCGACAGCTCAAGAAACCTTTAAGCCATGACCAAGTAAAATTGATTGCAACCGTCCACTGGCCAGTTTAGTGGTGACAGTATACTGACCTCTAGCAGCCTCGAATTTCAGTTGCCTCCAAAATGTTTACTCTGGTACCAGCTATGGGTGGAAGGAATTCTTTTATGAAGTTTCTTTTTTTCACAAAAAAATTCGTTATTACTATAAGGTACAGTAAACCCTTAATTATCCTAGGTGAATCGAGAACATCCTTCTATAACTAAAATCTCGGAGAATATTAATTTCGTAATAAGTAAGAAAAGTCAGTAGAACCTTGGTTATTCTGGTAATGGGTGGAGCAATACCACATTGGGATAACCAGAAATTCGGTGAATAGCATTTCGTAATAAGTAAGAAAAGTCAGTAGAACCTTGGTTATTCTGGTAATGGGTGGAGCAATACCACATTGGGATTACCAGAGATTTGGTGAATAGTAATTTCGTAATAAGTAAGAAAAGTACTGTAGAACCTTGGTTATCCTAGGTTAGGTGAATCGAGAACATCCTTCTATAACTAAAATCTCGGAGAATATTAATTTCATAATAAGTAAGAAAAGTCAGTAGAACCTTGGTTATTCTGGTAATGGGTGGAGCAATACCACATTGGGATAACCAGAGATTTGGTGAATAGTAATTTCGTAATAAGTAAGAAAAGTACTGTAGAACCTTGGTTATCCTGGGTAATGTCGATCAAGATCATCCTCGAATAACCAGAAGCAAGTATATTACGGATGTAGTAGTAAAAATAGGCTTAAAAGACACAGAAACAATTTACTGCACTGCATTTTACTCTTCCTGTTGCTCAAAGATTCATAGCAGGTAAACACGGTATCAAATTCATGACTAATAACATGCTATTGTATTTATTTGTAGATTTCATACGATTCAGTCCTTCGTCTATGGCTTAGATAGGAAGATGGAACAAAAGTCTGGAATCCTTTTCTTTATTTTAACGCTGTTGGAAGCTTTGATGACAACTTCGCTTGGTGTGAACCTTGTTTGCTTTTACTCTTGTCTGTGAGTACACCCGGATATCATACAAGTGTTAATTATTCCTATACACGGGCACTTTTCAAAGTGACACTTTTCAAAGTGTCGGAAGTAGTTATAGTTTCCATCTTATCTCCTACTTTGTTCCAGCTCTTTAAATATTGAATGGAACTATGGCTGTCAGTAAGTATCCATTTGTTATTTTAATTACGTGTAGATCTTATATGATTCAGTCCTTCGTCTATGGCTTAGATCGGAAGATGGAACAAGTCTGGATTTCGTTTATTGATTTTAATCATACTAGAACATTTGATGACAGTTCCACTGCCTGTGCACCATGTTTGTTTTTATTATTGTCTGTGTACACCCAAATATCATACAGGTGTTAAATGTTCCTATACACGGACATTTTTCAAAATGTCGGAAGTAGTTATAGTTTCCATCTTATCTCCGATTTTGTTCCGGCACTTTAAATATTGGATGGAACTATGTCTGTCAGCATGTTTATATTTGTTATTACAATTAATTGTAGGCATATATAGTTCAGTCCTTCGTCTATGGCTCAGATTGGAAGATGGAACAAGTCTAGATTTCGTCTATTGATTTTAATCACACTAAAAGATTTGATGACAATTCCACTGCCTATGAACCATGTTTGTTTTTACTATTGTCTGTGTACACCCAAATATCATACAGGTGTTAAATGTTCCTATACACGGACATTTTTCAAAATGTCGGAAGTAGTTATAATTTCCATCTTATCTCCGATTTTGTTCCGGCACTTTAAATATTGGATGGAACTATGTCTGTCAGCATGTTTATATTTGTTATTACAATTAATTGTAGGCATATATAGTTCAGTCCTTCGTCTATGGCTCAGATTGGAGGATGGAACAAGTCTAGATTTCGTCTATTGATTTTAATCACACTAAAAGATTTGATGACAATTCCACTGCCTATGAACCATGTTTGTTTTTACTATTGTCTGTGTACACCCAAATATCATACAGGTGTTAAATGTTCCTATACACGGACATTTTTCAAAATGTCGGAAGTAGTTATAGTTTCCATCTTATCTCCGATTTCGTTCCAGCTCTTTAAATATTGGATGTAACTGTCTGTCAGTATGTTTATATATGTTATTGTAATTCATTGTAGGCTATATATAGTTCAGTTCTTCGTCCTATAAGTTCATATCGGAAGGTGGACAAAAGTCGGGATTTATTTTCCTAATTTTAATAATGTTATTCGGATATTTTCTCTAAAATTTCCGCCGCCAGAGCACCATGTTTCTGTTTAAGTGTGTACACACGACTATCATCGGAAGGGATCACCCGAATATCATGTAAGTGTTAATTATTCCAACACATGGACATTTTTCAAAGTGTCGGAAGTGACTGGAAATTCCTTGTGTGCCTAAAGTTCTGCATGCCTCGCTAGAGCATTCACGCTTGTGATCTACGACGGCAATTTGCATTAAACTATCAAATAGTAATTAGACGCATCAATAGTGGAACCTTGTGACGCGACACAAAGGCATTGAGCTTCGGGAATATTCTGAATATTAATAGGAGGGGTAGTCTATGAACTACTGGCTGACAAAAATATCGTCTACGCTGCAGTCACATAAACCACCCTGATGTATGCTACAGAGAAATAACGGACGCAACATATGATGTACGTTTCATTAATACATGATAAGGAAATGGGAATTAATAACTAGAAATATATTTGGACATTTAGAGGAAGAGAAAGATGGTATTAAAAACAAAGTTTTGCAGTTATTATCCAATTGGTATCGAATTTTCACAGACTTATTTTTACTAAGATGCCTTTGTATGAAGTTGGGTTCAAAAAGATTAAGTTACGTAAGACGTGGTCAAATATTTTGATAAATTAGCACAATCAAGTCCCATGTTACTTTTCCATGTATTGTCATATTTTATTTCACATATAATTTTGCATTTATATAGATTAAATTAAATACCATTTAATAAGTATAACACTCAATTGTAAAGAAAAAAGAAATTCTACTAAAAGATCTAAAAGTTTGCAACTCAAGCATAGGTTAAGTAGCAACATTTTAAACCAAAATTTCAAAATTTTGAAGCAGGATGAATTGCTTATTTGTACTTAGATACACACAGCATAATGCAAGGATTATTATTTTTCAATTGTAATGAAATAAATTAAGATCAAATGCTCAGGGAACGTTTCAAAATCGGAAGAGTGTAGAAAGCTCTTAATCGGAGAACAAGCGTTTACATTTATCTACTATTTTATGTGGTTGTATAGATAACTCCGTTTTTTAAAAATTATGTAGTTGTAAATTCTTTTTGCTACCTGCAGAGTGCGACATGAATTATCTGTAAGTGCTAAAATGAAAATAAAATTGATTTTTCGATCTATTTGGTAGATTTTAAAAGTTTACTTAATAAAGTTTTATTTAATTCCTTAAAATAAGATATTAAAACGAATTTTAAATAGCGAGTAATGTATGAAAAAACATTCTAAGCACAAAAAACATAATAATTTTAGTTAATCTTTGTTTTACAATTAATTGAATATTTAGAATGATATAACAAGACAAAGACAATAAAAGGGAGGTGAAACCCAAATATTTTTTTAAATATTGATTTAAACATTCGGATAATTTATTTTTTGATCCTTCAAATAATACGTCACTTTTGCCTCAAATCCTTTTAGAAGTTCTTAAAAGGCTAATAAAAAAATGTGAACTCAAATGAATTGAAATTCGGATTTTTAAACTTGATTTTTCTCATGCAGAACATTTCTGTATTTGAGATAGCTTATCCAAGAAACTACTTTGGCTTGAGGGAAAATGTCCGACATTTGTAAACAACCCTTTTATCTGGAAAGTGAAACTACCAAATTTAGGTTTTACAGGCATTATAAACTATATTGAAGTTATCATTTTGTTAGAGGCAAATTAACATTGTTGGTATGCTTTCCAATTTCCCTCTAGCAACAAATAAAAACAAATTCAACGATGAGAATTCTCTGTGATAGGCCATTTTTTTTTCAAGCTAAATGGTGGTGGTGGTAATGTTTTGCAGAACGAGCTTCCGGTACGTATTCCGGATGTGTCGTCACTAGGCTTGTTTTTTGGATAGTATTTCAGCACGTCGTCGTAAAAATTCCTAACAACGAATTCTGCATTTATATAATTTTGATAGTTGATTGATCAACGCCAGTAATATGAAACTCCAAACAGTCTCAAATGGAAGATAAACTACATTTTAAGGAAACCTATTTGTATCATGCAGTGTTTCCCAAAGTGGTCCCTACGAACCCCCAGGGGTGTGTGTCAAGTTAAAATTAAGTTGGGGGTGCATGGACAACGTCAGGAGGTCCGAGAAAGGTTAATATAAAGTAAAATAATTATGACCCATTTTCATTATTATGAAAGTTAAAATAAATTGGTAGCAATTTTTACATCCCGAGTAAAGAAATAATTTTTTTTTCTGATATCTTAAATTTGTGTCATTTCTTTGCTGATAGCAGTACGATGCGAGACAAAGAAAAATTGCAGATAATATAGTATTGAATATTTAAAAGGTGGCTTTATTCCGTTATCAGGAAACAGTACTTTACCTATGTGCCTTCTATGCAATTAAACTTTGTCAAACGAATCAATGAAACTTTCTAAGCTTAAGGAACATTTGACAAAAGTCCATAGCTACAAAAATATATAAAGATGTAACTTTTTTAAAACAGTCAATTAAAATTATTTGAAAACACTGTCATTGCGAAAACTCTTAGCGACAACATCTGAGTGAGATGACGATGAACTGCGTGCTTCTTATAGCATTTCTAGCCGCACATCATTGGTGAAGAACGTATTACACCAGCTGTAATTGAGGTAATACACACCATGCTGCATAAACCAGCTTTCGACATTATAAGAATTTCGCTGAGTAATAATACAGTACAAAGACGGATTGACGAAATGGCTCAGTGATTAGAAAATTCTTTATGTGAGTACTTAAAAACATCTAAATTCTCTATACAGCTTGACGCGGCAACTTTACCAGGGAACGAAGCTTTACTATTAGCTTTTGTGAGATTTGAAAATGGAAATTTTTTTCCAAGACTATTGTTATTTATCAAATGTTTGGAAACTGATACTAAAGGTGAAGCAATATTTAATGAATCAAAAAGATTTTCTGATTTAAAAGATATACTCTTGAGTAAAATCCTCTCCGTTGTTAATGACGATGCTCCAGCAATGGTAAGACGACACCGAGACTTTCTGGCATACTTAAAACAAGCTATACTGAATGTATTATCTGTACATTGTGTCATTCATCGACAACATTTAGTCGCCAAAAATATGAATGAACGCTTTCATGGCTCACTAGATTACGTCATTAGAAGAGTTAATAAAATCAAAAGGAATGCCTTAAATGAGAGATTTTTTTGTAATTTTTCTATTATACAGTTATGTAGTTATTTTACTTGGGGGTTCATAATCATATTTTTGCTATAAGAAAGGGTCCATGGATGTACTAAGAACCACTGTGCTAGAGTATGTAGGTAACACGAAGTGTAATATCTCCGATTTCCCTTCTGTTTTCTTTGTTTGCACTGAAAATAACTACCATATTGCAAACATTTTATTTAACCAGATTGGTAAGATAATTGAAAGCATCTTATGTAATAAAATCGCAGTTGAGTCATTCATAATCAAACTGTCATTGTTTAAATCAAGAAAAAAAAATTCTACTCTTATATTACATAATTAAAATTACTTTGGGATAAATCAACGTGATAAAAGTAAGTTTTGATCAATTTGCTGCAATTTTTTCAGAGCACGAAACAAAATTGCTATATAAAAGTAATTTTTGAATAGTTTCATGGTTATTTATTTTGATTATATAAGTACATTAATTACTTTATTTTCTCGCATTTAATTCAAGTTGATGGAATCGTAACTCATTTAACACTAAACCGATCAAACAAAACTGTACGAAACAGAACTGCGTTATAAGTAAATTTTGATTAGTTTTATGACTATTGATTTAGATTATATAAGCACAAGAATTATTTTATTTTCACCCATTTAATTAACTTTGTAGAGGAAAGAACTGTTTGATACGAAATGGAAAACTCTTCATAAATGTCTGGAGTAAAAGACGAGTTTAATTATTTTGTTCACTTTTAGCAGTAAATCTCAGTCTGGAAAAATGTATTTCACTTTTATCCAGTCGAAGTGAAAATACTGAATTTTCAATTAAACGAAATGGCATTTCGAGGAATAATGGTCTAAACGAGGTTTTCCTATGAGCCCAGAACGAAAGACAATTATTTCTGATTGATAACGACAGTAGCCCATTGTGTACTCAAGTGTGCTTTAAGAGATTATTTTATTCATGAGAAAGAATATAATGTTTGGCATTCATCAAGAATGAGCATTATGAAAAATAGTTTCTACCCTTTTATGTAAATACTATAACGCATGAATAAATGCCTAGGCACTAGTAATCAACGCGAATAGCAAAGATTATTTCATAGTAAACTTTTTGACACTCAAGTATTCATTTGCAAGAAAAATTTCATTTTGAATTGATCGATTTGACTACTATTAATATATATATATATATGGGATCAAATAGATAACTGCTAGTTAAGACGGACACTTTATTATGTAAAAGGGACATGGGACAAAACAGTTAACAGTTAAAACAATGAGGAAGAAACATCGGCAATTAACATCGTCACATAACATTCAATAGAGCTCGTCATAGCTCAGTTAAAGCGCGAAGCTCTTGCTTCCGCGGCTTACATTCAGCGTCTGCTTAGGTACTATGTGATGCGGCGCGTCACCGCTAATGTATACATACGCGCGTAGAATGGGAACCGACGGGACTATTTTCCCACAATCGGCCATCCGACAACGCATGCGACCTCGCATGAAAGCAATATAACACAGGGAAATAAAGCACTTCATGGGGAAAATATAACATCAAATAGAAAAATTAAACAAAAATAGAATATGGCACTATTAAACATATTTGACACATTTGACTCACTAACATATTTGAATAATTAGCAATAAATTCAAAACAGAACATAATAGTTTTGAAGGTCAAATTATAATGCACAAAACAGAAATGTAAATGAAAAGTAGTAATCAAAAAATCTAAATGAAGCATATAGAACATGAAAATTAAAACAAAACATCATCAAAAAAATTTCTATACGTAACCTGGTATGCAAAGTAACAGGGAAAGTACAGTTATAAATTTCAAGGTTTTTACAATGCAAAAGGTAATTAATTGCACACAGAAATAGAGAATCAAATCTGAGAAGAAAATTAATGAGTTCAGAAAAACAAATAGATATTTCAATCAAAAGAATATATTTTAAACACAAATGGAAAAGAATATTTTTCATCTTCATACATTCACATTTTGTAAAAAAAATAACAAAACATAAAATCTACAATAGACATAATGGAAATAAAGTAAAATGTAAGATGCAAAAATATTAAGTGAATGATTTAATATATTCAGCGATGGTGGTAGTAGTTTTTGGCACTTCAAGCTTAGCAATAACTTCTTTGGATGTGGTTGATTTACACGGATAGAGCCAACAGAACTTGGTGAATGAGTCAATCACAGCTAAAATATGACGATAATTTTTGTTTGAAGTTGCTAACGGTCCAAGATGATCGAGATGGTATGTATGTAGAGGAGTATCGTCTTTGGGAAGAGGATTTAACAGACCCTCTTGTTTGAGAGAAGGCAAGGTATACAAGTTGATATATACTGTTCGATCTTTTGGTGTAATTGAGGAATATAGTACTGCTGCTTAATGAGTTCCTCTGTTCTTTTAACGGCAAAGTGACCTCGTTCATGGGCACTACGAATTATATCAAGGTGCATCGATTCTGGTACAACAAGAATGTCATTGCCATTGACGAATTTGTAAAGAACACCATTCTTTGTAGTAAAGTCATTATAACTCGATTTTGATGCGAGTTCACAGATGGCGCGAAGAGAAGCATCTTGTTGTTGAGCACGATGTATACGAATAGTAAGTGGATCAGGAGATACGGAAACAACTTGCACACGACTCAAAGCATCAACATGAGCCATTTTTGTTCCTGAGCGATGAACGATTGAATAATCAAAGTCTTGAAGAAGTAAAATCCATCGAGCAATGCGCGTACAGACATCTTTTTTTGTCATTGTCTTAGTGAAGGCATCACAGTCGGTCACTATTGTGAAGTGTTGACCTAGAATGTACACACGGAATTTACGTAAGGCCTCGACGATTGCAAGGACTTCGAGTTCGTAACTGGAGTATTTGCGTTGACTGTCGTTTGTTTTGCGACTGTGGTAATACACGGGATGGAATTTATTGTCAGTGTCCTTCTGAAGTAGGATACAACCGAAACCATCTATTGAAGCATCACAGTGCACTTCAGTTTCAGCATTTTGGCGGTAAATGGCCAAAACGGGATTTTCACATAAAAGTCGTTTGAGGTGAAGAAATGAGGATCGTTCGTTTGCGTTAAAATGGAATTTACAGTCTTTACGAAGCAGGTCACTAAGAGGTTTAGCGATGAGTGAGTAGGACGGTATAAATTTACGAAAATAACCGGTCAGTCCGAGGAATTTCTGAACATCTTTCGTGCATTTGGGTTCTGGATAACGGGTGACAGCATCAGTTTTAGAAGGCGAAGGAAAAAGTTTTTCAGACTCAACGATGTGTCCTAAAAATTCAATACGGCGGTGAAAAAATTGGCATTTCTTGAAGTTAATCTCAAGTCCATAGTCCTTGGCGACATCAAGAACTAAACGAAGTCGGGACAGAGCTTCAACATCATCTTTGGCAGGGATAACCAAATCATCCATATAAGGTAGAACAATTCTCTCGACTATCAGGTCACGAAACACAGTATTGATGAAACGTTGAAACACAGCGGGGCAATTCACCATACCAAAAGGCATACGTTTGAATTGGTACTGTCCACGATATGTGACAAAAGAAGTGTATGGACGACTTTGTTCTGCAACTGAAACTTGATGGAAAGCATTTTTCATGTCCAAAGTACTGAACACTTTAGCATCTTGCAACTGATCAAGAATATCCTCAATGAGTGGTAGGGGATATCGATCTTTTTCAATCACTTTGTTAATTTGGCGATAGTCAATAACGACACGGGGATCACCATTCTTTTTACGCACAACAAGTGTTTGACTTGAGTACGGCGATGAGCAGAGCTCAATGACATCATTGGCAAGCCATTCGTTGACTTGTTTTTCAACTATGTCACGTTCCACAAAAGGCAAACGGCGAGGTGAATGATAGATTGGCTTTTCGTCGACCAAAGTAACACTCAGTTCGACATCAGTTGATTTAGTCTTTTTCGGCAAGTAGGATTGGAGTAATTGTTGAACGTCATCACGGATTTTTCTGGGAATGCTGCGGTCCACATCAAACTCTGGGGTATCGTCCTCGATGTGCAGGATGAAATTTTCGGACAAAGACGTCGAAGTGGGGTCAGTTTTTGTAAATTTTATTCCATCCGGGGCAACAGTCATGGTTGCTTGATGAATAACATCACAGCCAATTAGGATGGGGTACGTCATGGAGGAGTCGGGTACAACACGAAAAGTTGTATCAAAGTTAATTCCATCAATTTGGATGGAAGAAGTAAATGTACCTATCACTGGGGTCTTTGCTGAACCAAATCCAGTAAGGAGGGAGGTATTGTGCGTCAATTCAGGAGAACCAATGAATTTCCATATACCATGCTGCATTAAAGTTACGGGACTTCCAGTATCAATTAACGCAGAGTATTTGGTATTTAAAAGTGTAATTACTTTACATGTGTGCGGAGTAATTTCTTTAATGGAACTAACAACATCGGGTGATTTCTGAGTCGCGGTTTTTAGGCATTGGGATGAAATATGACCAAAATTTTTACAAATTAAACAGCGTTTTCCACGATTTTTATCTGGGCAGTTTCGCGAAATATGGTTTGTACCATTGCAGTTATAACAAGTTAAATGTTTGGAGGAAATCGAAGTTTGGTTTTGTGATTTAGAATTTTGAGGATAATGATGAAGTTTAGAATCAAAAGTGCGACTAGTATTTGTTTCATTATGGGTACGAGAATGATTATTAGAAAAACGATTTTTACTCTGAAAAATCTTTTCGTAAATATTAAGCTTTTCTTTGAATTCTGTCATCGATTTGCTACCGTATAATATCATTTTATTAGCGCTAGAATCATTTATTCCTCGTATGCAGTAATCTATAATTGAACTTTCATCAATTTGTGCATCAGATCTAGCTGCTATCTCGCGGAGTGCTATTAAATATTCGGCAAGGGATTCTTTTTCATCTAATTTGCGCCTACTTAATTCGACATGTATTTCGCGGGAGTTAAATCTTTGACCAAATTCATTTATCAACGCGGTTTTCAAGGAAGAAAAGGTTGTTAAGGCATTCTGACTCTGAATGAAAGTTTTTGCTGCGCCTATCAACAATTTTTTACATAATAGAAGTTTTTGCAACTCAAGAGTTACTTCATACAATGAAAAGAAATTTTCGACATCCTTAATAAATGAATAAACAGAATAAGAATTTAGACCTGAGAACGAACGTTCTTCGATTAACACATCTTTCAGAAATAACCAAGAAAAACGGTCAACAACAGCTGCATTCGATTTAGACGAATCATCAGAAAACGAGAATGTTTTAACACTGAATGGATTTGTTTGGATCTTTTGTTTTTCTGGCGCCGGATTGGATGTGTTTAGACTAGTGGGGGAAGCCACCTGCGATAGCGGTTTAGGGGAAATTTCCGTTCCTTCTTTTTTGCGCTTACTACTACTATAGGCTACTTCCTGTTCTGTTTCATCATCAGAATTTGAGTCTAACATTTCATGCAATGATTTTAAATCAGAAAGCGAAAGTAAAATTCGTTCACACAATTCTTCAGCGGAGC